>JBCEWC010001137.1:0-44012 GCA_038996855.1 Solanum aculeatissimum
TAAATGAAAGAATAAAAAATTCTAAAAAATTAAGAAGATTATCATATGATATGTCATCAGAATCATCTAGAAAAATGACATGTGATATACCTGAAACCTCACAAATACAAATTAATGAAGTTGCGTTGAAATCCTATGAGTGCAGGTCGTAGTTTTCTCCTCCCTTAAGCAAGGACGTTTCCACGTAAAATATCTTGTCGCGTTTTACTTTGTGGCCTTTACTATGTTAGCTATTTTAGTTTACTGTTGTTCTGATGAGGGACCTGGTTCCCTGCACTCAGTGCAAGCCTACGTTCCCATCAATTGGTATCAGAGCTAGTACTTTCTATATGGTTAATACCTAGAGAGGATCTTGAAGAAAAATGGCAGCTCTATTGAATGTTGAAAATGGTCAGTCATCTACTAGACCTCCTCGTTTTAATTGAAAATTTTATTGTTCGTGGAAGACTCATATGCATGATTTTCTCATGGCTGAAGATAGTGAGCGATGGGACATTGTGATTGATGGTACTTATGTTCCCACTTTAGAGGTGAAACATGGTACTATCACTTGAATAGTCCCTAAGACTAGACAATAGTACAATGAAATAAATTGAAAGAAGTTTTAGAAGAAATACAAGGCAAAGAAGTTGTTGGTTTGTAATATTGGGGCTAAGGAGTACAACTGGATCTCTACTTGTGAGTCAGCCAAAGATATCTGGGATTGTATACGCACAACTTATAAAGGCACTAAGCAAGTGAAGAAGTCTATAGTCAATATGCTTACAACCCACTATGAAAACTTTACCATGAAGGATGGTGAGCCTATTCATGATATGTATACTAAATTTTCATCCATTATCAATGAGCTTAGATGTTTGGGTGAACCCATTCTTCCCAGCAAGAAAGTAAGGAAGATTCTTAGAATTCCTAAGTCTTGGGCCAACAAAGTTGATGCAATCACTAAGGCCAAGGATATGAAGGTGTTGACAATGGATGCCTAGATTAGTAATCTCCAAACTTATAAATTTAATAAAGAAAATAATGCTACTAAGAAGGACAAATCACTAGCTCTAAAGATGGCACAAGGTGTTGAATCTGATGAAGATAAAGATCAGATGGCATACCTCATAAGAAGATTTCAAAAAATTATGAGAAAGCATGGCATTTTCAAGAAGAAGGGAAATCCTAGCAGAGCTGCTACTGCTAATAATTTGTGTCACAAGTGTGGAAAACCAAGATACTTCATTAGAGATTGTCTAATGCATAAAATAGAGAAAAAAGACTATGCCAAGCCTAGAGGCACCAAAGACAAGTCGAGGGACCCAATCCCTGACAAGAAATTAGAAAGGTTTTAGCAAACTATGTTGTGAAGAAAGCTCTTATTGTTTAGGGAAATTTCTCGAGTGAGTCAGAAGCGTCTAAGCACACAAAGGATGATTCCTTGATAGTTATGAAGAAAGATAATAAGATATTCAATAAAATGTTTGCATTCATGGGAAGTCTGATGATGGTGATGAATCTGAAGAAGAGGGAATCCTATATGATTTTAAGCAAAATTTGCATATTCTTCTTGGTAAGAAGCTGAGGAAGTTAGCTACTATTCTTATTGATTCAATAATTGACTTAACTACTGAACAAGATATGTTGAATAATCAATTAGATCTTGTTTAAGATGAAAACGTTGCACTAGTTTCTCAGTTATCTAAAATTGAAAAAATGTGTTAGATATGAAATTAGAGAATATGACTCTGTGAAATACTAAAGGAAGAGTCAAAGGGTTATCCAAAAAGGGAAAAAAGGTCAGCATCTAGCAACTTGAGATTGAGGCTAGTTTGAATGAGGTTGAAACTAAGATAGTCATTTCACTAGAAAGAAATGTTCGGTTAGACAAGGATGTGGTCTGAGTCAAAGAAAAATTGTCCAAATCTCTCAAATGGACTACTTCTTCTAAAATGCTAGATACTCCAACTCATCAGGGATCCAAGAGTAGAAAGGGTCTGGGGTTTGTAAAGAAAATTCTATATCATAGGACTCACAACAAAAATGTCAATGGATCAGATTTGTTGTTGTGTACTCACTATGGAATAAATGGTCATCTGAAGACTAACTATCCTGCATTGAAAGATTCTGTTGTCACCAATCTGGATTTGCATGAAGTGGTTCTTGTGGAAAAAAGAGTGAAGAAAGTGAAGAACATGTTGTGGCTGATCTGGAATCTATAGAGGGAAATGATCTTACATGTCTTAGTGCTCAAAGTGAGAATGTAGAACTTTGGCACAAAAGACTTGGTCATGTCAGTTCTTCATTGTTGAACAAACTTACTTCAAGGGGCCTAGCCTGTGGGCTACCAAAAGTGAATTTTGCAGAAGATAAAGTTTACGAGACATATGTTAAAGAAAAGCAAATCCTCATTCAAGCTAAAGAAGCAGGTGAGTACTACCAAACCACTAGAGTTGATTCATATGGATTTATGTGGGCCAGTAAAGATTCAAAGCAGAGAAGAAAAGAAATATATCTTAGTGGTTATGGATGATTATTCAAGGTTTACTTGGACTATGTTCTTGAGGTCTACAGATGAAACCTATGATTAATTGGTGATTTTTGCTAAGATGATACTGTCAAAGTTGAACTGTAAGATAGCATAGATTAGGTCCGATCATGAAATTGAGTTTGAAAAACAAAGATAAATACCTTTTGTGCCGAAAATGGAATCCATCACAACTTTTCAACTCTCAGGATGCGTCAGCAGAATGGTGTGCTAGAGATGAAGAATAGAACCTTAGTGGATAATTGCTAGAACAATGTTGATTGATACTGGACTTCCCAAAAATTATTGGGCTGAAACTGTTAATACTGCATGCTATGTGTAAAATAGGTGTTTGATCAGGTCAATTCTCAACAAAACACCTTTTGAGCTTTTCAACAATAGGAAACCCAAAGTAAGTTGCTTAAGGGATTTTGGTTGTAAATGCTTTATTCTCAACAATAGCAAGGAAGACTTGGGAAAGTTTGATGTAAGAAGTGATGAAGGTGTATTTGTTAGCTATTTAAATTCCAGCAAGGCTTATAGAATCCTCAACAAAAGGACACAATGCATTGAAAAAAGTGTCTATGTGATTTTTGATGAGTTTGGTGAAATTGAAAATTGAAAGATCAAGATGAGGCTAAATTTGAAGAAGTGTTGTAGTTCCACAGGGATGGTATCAATTTTGATCAAAATAGAGATGGAAAGTTGGAGCAGACTTATTTTGATTTTGATATTACAGATGATGCAAGTGTACCTGATGGGGGGCCTAGTCCTGTACCAGTTATTGATAATGAACAAAGCATTGTTGAACAACCTACAAATGTTGATTATGGAGAGGTTGGTGTTGTGATGAGGATGAAAATTAGGTTCTTATGACATCTCTATGAAAACTCAGATCTCCTCATCCTTTAGATAATGTTATCTCACCTTTGGATTCTAGAGTTCAAACCACATCTAAGATGAGGAACATGGTTGCATTCTCAGCCTTTGTCTCCTTAATTGAGCCTAAAAATGTGAAAGAGTATCTGAAAGATATTGATTGGGTAAACTCTATGCAAGAAGAGTTACACGAGTGTGAAAGAAGTGAAGTGTGGAACTTGGTCCCCAAGCCATCTGATAGAACAATTATAGAACTAGGTGGGTCTTCTGGAATAAGCAGGATGAACATGGAGTCATTGTTCATAACAAGTCAAGGTTGGTAATTCAAGGCTACAAAGAGGAAGAATGAATTGATTATAATGAGATATTTGCTCTAGTTGGAAGAATAGAAGCTATCAGGATTCTCATAACATTTACAATATTCATGGGTTTCAAACTCTATCAAATAGATATCAAGAGTGCATTCTTGAATGGATATCTAAAAGAGAAAGTGTTTGTCAAACAACCTCCTGATTTTGAAGATATTGATTACCCCAACTATGTGTTCAAATTGGATAGGACTTTGTGTGGGCTGAAACAGGCACCAAGAGCATGGTATGAAAAGTTGACTCAGTTCCTTCTAGAGAATGGTTTCAAAAGAGGCAAAATGGATAACACATTATTTTTTAAGACAAGAGGAAAGAAACTGATCATCATATAAGTCTATGTTGATGATATCATCTTTGGTGCTACTTCAGAGTCTACGTGTGTTGAATTCTCAAAGCTGATGGGGAGTGAATTTGAAATGAGCATGATGGGTTAAGTGACCTTCTTTTTTGGTTTGTAGATAAAAAAAACTCCTGAAGGAACCTCAATTAGTCAAGAAAAGTACATCAAATAGTTTTTGAAGAAGTTTAAAATGGAGGACGCAAAGCCAATAGATCCTTCAATGGGAACCAACTCAAAGTTGGACATAGATGAACCTGGTCCCTCAGTGAATGAAACTATGTATAAAGGGATAATTGGATCATTATTGTACTTGAATATAAGCCATCCTTTATTTTTTTTATTGTTGGAATGTGTGCTAGGTTTTAATCAAAGCCTAAGGAGTTCCACTTGAAGGCAACGAAGAGAATCCTAAGATACTTGAAGAAAACATGGGATTTGGTCCTATATTATCCTACGGGTGATTCTTTTGAATTGATTGGCTATGTTGATGTTGATTATACTGGTTATCAAGTTGATAGAAAGAGAACTTCTGGAATAGCTCACTTCCTTTTATCATGTCTTGTATCTTGGGGAATCAAGAAATAAAATTATGTTGCTTTTTAAAATACTGAAGCTGAATATGTAGTTATTGCCTCTTGTTGTGCTCAGTTGCTATGGATAAAATAGAAACTAAAGGATTTTGGTGTCATCAGACACACTATTCTATCACTGTGTGACAACACAAGTGCTTTCAATATGGAAAAAAATCTTATTCATCACAAGAGGACAAAGCACGTCGTTGTGAGACATCACTTCCTAAGGGACAATGTTGAAAAGGAGAATATCTGCATGCAATTTTGCAAGACTGAAGATCAAATTGCAGATATCTTTGCAAAGGCTTTGAGCAGAGATAAATTTGAGAAGAATAGATTAAAGTTGAGGATGTTAAAGCTGGAATGAGCTCTTGGTTTTGGATGTAAATCAACTTCTTTCTGGCTATGATTAGAAAGGCAGGTATACTTTTTATTTTTAAAATACCTTCTATGGTAAAGATAATTTGTGTACCTTTTTGCGGGTATACATTTATAAATGATTCAATCGAGATAGCCAAAATATGGAAAATAATTTTGAGCATAACGTCTTAAACTTTAGAAAGACCTGGTCCTCTCTTAAAAGTTAGCGCTATGTTCATTACATTTTATTTACAAGTGAGAATCATAATTACTATTTTGTGTCAGCTAGTAGATATCTCATCAATCTTGAAAAAGTTGATCCGTCCTTTGAACTTTCTAATGAACCTAAAAACCTTTCATTTATTGATTTTTCCCTCTTTATTAAGCTAAAGAGTCTCATAGGACCTTATATATTGTTGTTCTTTCTTTGATAATTCTTCGAAATCAAAACGTCCATCTTCTTTCTTAAAATTCCTGTAGACTAGTTCTTTGTATTTTTAAGAAAAATGTCTCAGTCTTTGAACTCTAAAAAGGAAATGCTTCTACCTTTAAATGAAATAATTTTATATTCAGGTGTTGTTAGTGAGAGTCCTATCCCCTCTTCCCAAAATTCCTCTATGATAACAAATGAAAAAGATCCTATTTCTTCCCAAAACCCCAATTCTGAGGAACCTTCTAATACCCTCGATATTCCTGACCTTAACTCCTCCCAATATTTAGTTCCTCTTGACTTTGTAATACATGTGTTCCTTTTGGGATGGTATGACACTGACTCAAACCTCAACTTGGTTCTTTCTTAAATTTCTCCTCTAACTTAGTCGTAGAAGGTGATTTACCTGAGGATAAAGGGAGTGAATCGGACATCCTCGCTGCAAGAGAAGAATTTATGGTGAGAAGTTTATCTAAAATGAAGGAAGGATTGCATGCTCCTTTTGCTGGTGAAGAAAATGAAACAGTGGTGCAGTTGGAAGTAAGTCAGTTTCCAAAAAAATTGTTCATGAGAAAACCTTTCTAATAACTAATATTGGCTTTGAGGAAGAAGATGATGAGTATAATCTTCCACTCTTATTGAAAATTAAGAGAATAATGATGCCTACTTCTAGAACAGGGAAGGAAAAAGTGACTAGTGAAACAGAACATGGAAGGCTGATGTGCTACCAAAATACAACACTTTTGATACTTAAAACTTGAAATTTTGTGTGTTCTTAATGAGATGTTAGAAGGTTTGATTGTGTTTTTGTGTTTGTTTTTCAGGATTACAGTGTTGACAAAGTTTTGGGAGAAATATGTTGAAGTTGTTGGTTTTTGGTATTCCACGGAACTCTCTACGGGTCGTAGAGTAGTCCACGAGTTGCAGAGAGGGTTCCATATAAAGTTCCAGTGAGGGATGCAAAGTTGAAGTCAACTCTACGAGGAGGATCCACGAGCCGTACAAAGTTACATGAGTCATAAAGTGATGGTCATGCCCTAAGGATCAGAAAAAGGATAGATATTGAAAAGTCATCAGATGAGACCTTCCACGGGCCATAAAAGCTTACACAAGCCATGGAATGGTTTCATAGAAGCTAACTCTTGAACAGTTCCATAATCCACGAAACCCTAATCTACGGGCTATTAAGTGGTTTACGAGCCATAAATAGGTCCGGTGAAGATTGTCGACATAGTTTTTCTAGTTTGTTTTGGTTTTGTATTTTGTTTATTATAAATAGATTTTTAGGTTATTATTCATTAATATTTTAGGGAAAATGAAGTTTGAACCTTGTTTTAGAGAATACACTTAGGATTTATCATATATTGTGTGTTCTTGATTCAAACTCGTGATTCTAATTGAAGAATTGGATCTTGTAAGTGCTTAATTATGTTCTTCTATATCATAATCTCTGCGTTTACACTGATAATGCATAGCTAAATCCACAACTAGGGTTGTGGGAACCATGATGAACTGACAAGGTAAAATTGGTTAACATGTAATTCTATAAAAGCATGTTAGGGCATATTAAATATTCTCTTCACTCTAATTAATTTTTAATGGCCAATGTTAGAAATCTCCTTGTATCACTTGTCGGATCAAGGAAGTGATGAATAGAAAAAGTGGTAATTAATAGGAGGCGATTGAGCTTTTTCTCATCTAATCAACTTAATCAGATTAAGGGGAGGTTGTACTGGGATTAAAGTAAGGGTTAGTAATGTCACATTACGGAGATATATTAAGTTCTGGGTTGAAATTTACCTATTTGTTGGATCAAAGATTTAAGTAAACCTAACTTACTGTCTTACACCTACACACTAAAAGAGAATTGCATATGACTGATATTACCAAGTTAGGGAGTCATGGGGAACACTTCACCCTAGTTAGCTCTTCTACTGATCGTACATTACTTAAATTCATTTAGTTTTATTTAAATTCTTGTTTCCAACCCTGCCTTTCCTCGAGAGATAAGTAGGTTAATCATTCTCAAGGTGCATTAAATTGATTCTGGAGTCTACCTTCCTCGTTGGAACGATCCTAACCTCGGTTAGGTTATTTACTTGATGATCACTTTACCTCAAAAAGGAGGTGTGACTTGAGAGATATTAAGTATTTTGGCGTCATTGCCGGGGACTATGGCTAGACTTGGTTAATTCAAGAATATTTTGGGGATTAATCCTTATTTTCCTATTTTTACATTTTTGTTGTTTTTCTTTGTGTGCAGGTGTAGTGTATGCACAATACTCGAAGTCAAGGCAATCTCTTGACTCCTTTTGTTCCTAATATTCAGAGAACATTGCGAAGGATTCCACAAGACAACACCAACAACATCACGAATGATGCGGCAAATGCAGCGCTAGACATAAATAACGGATACAACAATCCACTACCACCACAGGGTCTATAAGCCGTAGCAAATAAGTGGAATCAATATCGGCTTGACCCTATGGCGACAAACGTTACAAGATTTATTGTGTTAGCCCCACTACCGAATGACAGATAATTCATCATTTTAAGTAGATTGCTCTAGATGCTATAGAATTGCAGGTTTTTTGCAGACCTATCATCAGAGGATCCTCATAACCATATACACAATGTTGTGTTTTTTTGTAAGAGTATGATGGGGAACCAAAATATCTCCATAGACATCGTTGGGCTCTATGTTTTCCCACTTTCTCTTACTATAATACAATGTTACGGTTATCGGAGCTCCCACAAAGTTCATTCACTAGTTCGGTAGAATTACAGATAACCTTTTTGGAAAGGGTTTTCCCTATCTCAAAAAAGTTGAAGTCTGAGATCAATAACTTCGAGCAGATTCCTGATGACTCAATCAGTACTACATGGGAGATGTTCAAGAAATGTTTGATATGTGTCCCTGACAACAAGATTATTGACGAGGCCCTGGTGGAGATCTTCTACAAATCCCTTGATGAGAATGGCCAAGTTGTTGCTGACACAATCATGGGGGCTCTTTCATTGATCGTCCACACCAGGAGGCTGCTTAGAGGTTGGAACACATTGTCAAAACCAACTGTGCATGGGGTACAAGGGAGAAATGTACTACAAGGAGCTCATTCTCAGATAACACTAGTCCAGTGCAAGCACAAGCCAGTGAGGAAGTGATGCAAGAATTGACATGGATTAATACTAATGTTGAGTTGTTGATGAAGCAGAACATGGACAGAGTAAATATTGTAGCTCATTATCCCCCACGCCCACCCATGTATGAGGAACCATACTATGAAGAGGACGTGTGTTTTATAACAGAGTAGATGGTGGATTTCTGGCCCAACGCCTAAGGGTCAAACCAGGACTATTGGCACCAAGGTCAAGGGAACCAAGGTCTGAACTATGGAAAAGATGGCGCCTTCAGAGACAATAACAATAGAGGAGGATACTATGACATGTCGATGGGACCAGACAGAGATGCTAATAGGGGTCGTAGAGAAGGCTTCAAAAATGGTCCATACATTCCACCGCACAATAGGGATGCTGGAGTTGGCTCATCTCGCATTGAGGAGATGTTCAACCAGATGTTAAAAATTGATAATGCATAAGATGAGTCACTAAAGGGGATGAAGTCTAACATCTCTAGTATAAACTAGAAAATTGAGTCTCATTCTGTGGCCTTCAAGCATCTTGAACAACAATTTGGTCAAATATCAACTCACTTGAACCAATTCCAGAAAGGTATATTGCCCAATAATATCGTGTAGAATCCTAAGAATGATGGGCAGTGCATGGCTATCACAACTCGCAGTGGGAAGCAGACAGTTGATCCTTCGCTACCGGTAGATGATGGCGATGTTCATGATGAGAGCATAGTGAATAAGCAGAATGAACCTGGAGATGATTGTGTGGTAAATGAGGAAAGCAATGTCATGCCGTAATAGTTGAGACCCATTCCTCGGCCTCCTTCTACCTTTCCTCAGAGACTAAAGAAAAAGGAGGAGGAAGGTAAGTTCAAATACTTTCTCTTCATGATGAAGCGGCTCTCCATCAACATTCCATTGATTGAAGTGTTAGAGAAGATGTCTGGATATGCGAAGTTTATAAAGGATCTGGTGACTAAGAAGCGCACTGTGGAGTAAAAATGTGAAGACCCAGGCGCATTTACCATTCCTTGCACCATAGGTGATGTGGAGTTTGCAAGGGCACTGTGTGATCTTGGTGCCAACATAAATTTAATGCCCTAGTGATCTTCAAGAAACTTGGTCTGATAGCCCCTACCCCGACAAGTATTAGACTACTGGTGGCTGATAGGACAGTAAAGAAGCCTGTAGGGAGACTTTATGACGTCTTTGTCAAAGTTGATAGGTTCATATTCCTTGCAGACATTGTGATCCTTGATTGCAAAGTCAACTTCGACGTCCCAATCATCTTGGGAGGGCCTTTCCTAGCCACTGGACGAGCACTAGAGGATATAGAGTCCGACCAACTCAAGTTGAAATTGAACGACGAAGAAGTTATCTTTGATGTTTGTTAGACCATGAAGAGGCTAGATGAGCTCAAGATGGAAGTGAGGGTTGTTGATAAATTCTAAGTAATCAAGAAGTACATGTCATGTTGCAACAATAAATCAGATGTTTCTTGGGAGGCAACCCAAGTTATTTGATGTAATAGGATAGTTGTTGTTTTCTTTTTTAGTTTTAGAATGTTAGGTAGTTTTGATTTTCAATAGTTTTCTTGTAAATTTTGAACAATGGACTGGTGGCATTTAGGGTAACAGTGTGTTTATGCAGGTTCTGTAGGTGCAAGGCCAAGCATGTCATTTTGTGCCAAATATTTGATTCTACGACTTATTATATGGGTCGTACTTCATTGTACAAACTATATACCAGCTCGTATAACCTTTCAGTGAGCAAATATATGTTCACTCCAGTCCACGAGCCAACTTGATGATTTATAGATTAAAACAGGGGTCGCTCATGGGGCTCGTAGACCCTAGGTAAGTTTTTCTAATTTTGACTAAGTATCAGAATTACTCAACGAAACCTTCTTATGACCTATGTCTAAGTCGACGACTCGTGTAAGGTATCATAGATTATAGGTCTCAAGTTAGGGTTCCATACCTATACGAGACTGCGATCTACGAGTTGTGGAATATTTCATGGCCTGTATTCAGGGTTTCGTAAGGCCCACCCCAATAACTTTAGAATTTGACCCGGTTGATATACAAATGGGGGTCAAAATAATTTTGACCCCATATTCGACAAAAACTTCCCAAAATAGACCTACCACATCCGTCCCCACATCGGTCTGACCCCTATGTCTAGCACCCCTACCGCTTTTCGACAAGAATTTTGACGACCCTCTCTCTAAGATTTTTTGGCTCCCTCTCTATTTCCCTTTGCAAATTTCAACCCAATATACATCATTTTGGTAAGTTTTCAGTTCTTAAAGCCTAAATTTATCGAGTTAGTTTTATATTTTGGTTGATTATTGATTTGAGTAGGAGTTTATGCCATTGGGTGAACTCGTGATATTCTAGACCCGATAATTTATTGTGATATCAATGTGATTGCCTAGGTTAGGATTGAACTAGTTAGTCAAAAAATATTTGGGTAGCCAATTTCATGCTCATGATGTTTAGACCACTGAATGGAATTGAATAAATTAAACTGTTTTATGGTTAAACATTTGAACATAGGTCAAACCATTAGTATCACATGCGAAATTGCTTTCAATGGGGTTGTTTTTAAGTAAAATGCATATGGTAATAGGGATTGATGGATGTGAAAACTATGTAGGGTGTGTGAGTTCACTGCGATGTTGTTTAAGTTGCTGATAATTGGTCATTTAGGGGCTCGTATGATGGACTTGGCAAAATTTAGATTCTGGAAATAGTTTTATGAGCATTTTCTATGGCCCGTGGAACATTCCACGAGTTGTAGTTACCCCTCGTTATAAGTTCTAGAAACTAAAGTTTTTGAGATTTCATCAGACGAGACCTTCTACAAGTCGTAGATTATTCCACGACTCGTAGATAGATCTCGTAGAGTCCCACCTGTGTGATACCTAATCTGGGAACACATCTATGACCCAGTCCACGACTTGTAGACTATTCCACGAGTCATACCTAGTCTCATACACTATTCCAATAACTTAAAACTGCTTAACACTACACCCACGAGACCTCTTTAGGGCTCGTAGTTTGTTATACGGCTCGTACGAGGGTACTCATAGACCCTTATTTTTCAAGTCCAATTTTGATTCTTGTTCTCGATTATCAATACATGGGACTAATTGGTTTTTTGAATATGGTTTTGCAGGTATCATGGCTCCGCGACGAAGGAAGGATGATATTAGAGCCATGAGGGATCGCTTGCGTGACGAGCCTACCAATTCTGAGCATGCCCCCAAGTCTAGTAGACCTATAGAAGAGCTTGGCATTCAACCAGATCTAGATGTCGAGCCTTGATAGACTCGGGCTACTACTAAGCGGGCTACTACGTAGGCAATCATTGGCTGGGTTGTGTGAAAATTGGTTTCAGTGCCTACGAATTCTTGACTATGAGTTGTAGAAGATTCTATGATCCGTAGACCTTGGTTTTATAGTGTAACAAAACCCTAATTTGGGGATTGGCCTTATGGCCCCATCTACAAGTCTACATGGACATATGGCTCAATGATGTGGTCGTAGAATCCCCCAACACTTAGATAGTTTTAGGAATCTTACCTAGGGTCCACGTGCCCCATTCACAGCCTGTAATATTATCTACGGTTCTAAAGTTAGCTCATGGACTGGAGTGCACCAAACATTTCTTACTAAAAGTGCTCTATGAGTCAGTGTACGAGTCGTGATGTAGACCACGACCCGTAGAACTTGTTGTAGAGTCAACTTCTCTTTCTTTTCAGCACTGGTTTGCTGACTTAGCCTTGTTCCTGCATATTTTTCAAAGAACAAATTGTTACCCTGTATTACACCAGTCCTGAAGTCCAAGATTACAACCAAAATGCTAAAATTAAACTACCTATAAGTCCAAAAAGCTAAAAACACAAACACTACTGTTACATCAAATATCTTAGGTTACCTCCAAAGTAGCACCTCATTTATTGTTGTAGCACGCCTTGGACAACTTGATTAATCAGACTTCACTAAGTGCCCACACTTTCATCTTCAAATCATCGGGCCTTTTCATGGACTGCCAGATATTGGAGATGACTTTTTCATCATTCAACTGGAGCTTAAGTTGGCTTGATTCTATATCTACCAGTGCTCACCCAGTGACTAGGAAGGGCCTTCCCAAGCTGATTGGAACTTCAAAATCAACTTCGTAATCAAGGATCACAAAGTCTGCAGGGAAGATGATTTTTTCTACTTTGACGAGAACATACTGCCAGCCATTAACAATAGCATGCTAATCGGAGTAGGGGCACCCAAGCCTAGCTTCTTTGAATATTGCAAGAGGCATTAGATTGATGTATATGCCTAAATCGCATAATGCGTTTGCAAATTCAACATATACAATTGTGCAAGGTATGGTGAATGTTCTAACGTCCTCTTTATTTTGCATCAAGGACCTTGTTGCAATAGCAGTGTAATGCTGAAGATCTTGGGACAATGCTTGGCTCACCATCCTCTTTTTTCTAACAAGGTCCTTCATGAATTTAGCATACTCGGGCATCTTTTCTAATGCCTGTATGAGAGGGATATTGATGATAAGTTTCTTCAATATGAAGAGGAAATACCAGAACTTACCTTTTTTCTCCTTCTTTTTGAGTCTCTAAGGGAAAAGAGGGGGGAGATCTAGGTATAGGTTTCAACTTTTGTGGCATCACTACCTCATCATCACCCCTATCCTTGGCACTAGCATCTCTAGTCATTGCATCATTTCTATCAACTATCTCCTCACGAACCTCATCATCATCAACTGGCATCGGTGGTTTAATGGTCTTTTTTCCACCATGTGTTGTCATTGGCATATACTGCTTCTCATTCTTTAAATTTTGCACTATATTGTTGGGCAATATACATTTCTAATGATGGTTCAATTTAGTCGACATTTGACCAAACTATTATTCCAGCTGCTTGATAGCAATAGAATGAGACTCAATCTTCTAATTAATGTTGGAGATGTCAGATTTCATCCCCTTTAGCATCTCATCCTGATCATCAGCCTTCTTTAACAATCAGTCAAACATCTCCTCAATCAAAGAATTACTAGCCCCAGAGTCATAATTGTGTGGTAGAACATATGCTCCATTTCTATAACCATCTCTGTGACCCCAATCAGTATCTCTATCTTGGCCCCTGTTCTTGTCATAGTAGCAACCTCGGTTGTTGTCTTTGAAAGTACCATCTCTGTTGAAATTCCGACCTTGGTTTCCTTGACTTTGGCACCAATAATCCTGATAGGACCCTTGGGAGTTAGTCTGGAAACCCCCCATTTGATCAGTGACAAAGCAAGTGTCATCCTCATAGTAAGACTCCTCATACATGGGTACTTCTAGAGGCTGAAGATTGACTGCATTTACACGTTCCTGAGTGTGCTTCATCAACAACCCTAAATTAGTACTAATCCAAGCCAACTCTTGCATCACATCCTTGTTTATTTGTGACTTTGCCGAATTAGTACTAATGGAGAAAAGCTCTTAGTCGGTGACTTATCTCTGGTCCCCTATGCATTGTTCATCTTGATCACTTTCTCCAACCCCTGAGCTATAACTAGAAATGGACAATCTAAAAATGAGCCTCCCATTATAGTGTCTGTCACAGCTTGGACATTTTCATCTAAGGCTCGAAAGATGATTTTCACCAAAGAATCATCAAAAATCTTGTGGCCAGGGACACTCCTCAGGATTTTTGTAAACCTCTCTCACGTAGTGATAATCGAATCACCAGGCAATTGCTCAACGTTATTGATTCAATCCTTCAACTTTAGCTTCTTTGACATCAGAAAGAACCTCTCCAAAAAGGCCTTCAACATTTCCGCCCAACTGGTAATTGAACTCTGTGGAAGCTCGGATAACCATAGCATCGCGTCATTTGTTAGAGACAATGGGAAGACATGGCGCCCAATTGCATCCATGGATAGATTTGGTTTTCCCATCATACTCTTGCAGACAAAGACAAAATTGTGCAGATGGTTATGCGGATCCTTTGATGGTAGGCCCGTGAAAAATTCTCTATTTTGCAACATTTGAAGTAACCCACTCGAAATGACAAAGTTTGTGTCATCTGGTAAAGGAGGTAACACAATAGCTCAAGTGACATCCACCGCCAAGGTATCAAGCCTATGTTGATGACTTGATTCCAAGTATTAGTCGTGGTTTAAAAATTATACGGTGGTGGATTCACATCTTAAAGTAGTGGTAGGTCCTTATTATTCTGATTTAGTGTTGCATTTACTGCGTCATTAGTAGGTTGTTCGCATTGTTCTGGGCTATTCTTCTCAGTGTGTTTTGGATCTCAAGGTCAAACAGACTCAAGGTATTGCCTCAACTTCAGGTGTTTTGCATACACTACACCTGTACGCTGTAGGAAAACAAAAACAACAAAAACGTAAATCAAAGAAAATAAGGATTATTTACTAAATCACCCTATTTGAACTAGTCTAAAGTCATACTCCCAGCAACGGTGCCAAAATCTTGATGTCGCCCAAGCTATATTTCTAAAGAGAGGATAAGCGGTCGTTGTCAAAATATATAACCTAACCGAGGTTAGGGTCGTACCCACAGGGAGTATGGTTCGACCTAGAGTAATTTTGAGTAATTTAGACAAATTAATCTACTTATTTCCTAAAAAAAAGGGAGTTTTGTAATTGCAATAAAGAAATCTAAACTAGCAGAAAGTGTTATGAACTCCATAAGAGAAGTAACTAGGGTATCGTGTTCTTCATGAATACCTAACATAATATCACCAGATAATCACAACCTTTTCTAGTGTGTTGAATGTAGAATGGCAAGTTAAGTTTACCAAACTCTTTGATCTAGGTGATGATTTGATCCATCCCCGTAGTGTGACATTACTAACTCTTACTTATTGTTCTAGTACAACCTCCCCTTGATCCAATTTGATTGATTGTATGAGAGGGATTACATCGAATCGTGTTAATTAATCTCTTTTCCTATTTCTTATCACCTTGATCCAGTCGATAAGAATTAGGGCAGATTCTAACATTGGATACCATTAAGAAGCATTCATAATGAATAGAATTACTTAATACATGCATGCACATTTTCCAAGAATCAAAACTTATGTGATTTTACTTTGTTAGTTCTTCATGGTCCCCACACCCCTAGTTGTGGATTTAGACATGCTTGATCATTGTAGAAGAAATAATCATGTTAATAAATAGCATAATTAATCACTTACAATGCTGAAATTAAGAAAAAATAATCCTAATCTTCACAATAAATCACAATGTATTAAACCAATGTAAAAATTACAAAAGAAGAGTTCTCAAAGTGTTTCTCTCCTGTTTTTCTCTATCTGGTACCTCTCTTCTAAAAAAAACTAAAAATCTATTTATAATAACTAAAATAAAAAATTTTTAAAAAATAGGTGAACTGTCGTCGACAGCTTCTACGGACTAGGTTACGGGCTATACAAAGATCCATGGCCCGTACCTATGCTTTGAAATTTGCATTCTTCAAAAACTAGCTTTCCATCTATGCAACCTTCTTATGGGTCATCCTTTGACTTACGGCCCATAGATAGTTTTGTCTGGTAGCTTTTCTGAAACTCTTCAAACTTTGATCCTCCAGGCATGAAACCATTCTATGGCTCATGAAAACTTTTATGGCTCATTTGATAGCTTGTGTATCATAAGATCAAACTCACGACGACAACCTATGTCTCGTGGAATGAACCACAGCCCATAGAGTTATCCATAAATCATCAAAAAATGCACTTCTACATAACTTTTCCCTAAATCATGTTGAATCTTGTAATCCTATAAAATAAACATTAAAACATATAAAACCCACTAACATCGCTTTAAGAACACACAAAATTTCATGTTTTAAGCATCAAAAGTATTGTATTTTGGCAGCACATCAGGACTCGACCTAAGAGGTTCTTAGTAACAATCTTTAGTATCATAACTACATTTCCACCATAGGATTATTACCAATATGGAATATCTAGTAAATCCACATATAGCACATGTTTATAACACCTGCTTAGCAAGGTAGATCCTCCCTTAGCAAAACGATTCCCCTTTTCCATTTTACGAGGAGACATCGTGATTCCACGTAATAGCTCGCGTGGTCTTAATGTCAATTATGATTTCTATCCCATATATGTTATATCCTCTTATGATTTATGTTTGATTATTTAAGACTCATTCATTCTTATGATTTCTTTGATGATTTTATTACGCATTGACCGCTCATATGTTTACATCTATTTTAATGACTCGTCTATCATGCTATTTAGATTTAGTCAAGTCCATATCATGATTTATGATTCATTATATTGAATTTCTCACATACTTTATACATTCAAATGTACTAATGCATACTTTCTTTTACCTACATTATATTATAATGTAGGGGGCGCTCCTACTTCTTAAGGATAATTTATGAAGTCCATCGAAGCTTGAAGTTGGTGAGTCCTCATGTTCCAAGGATGTGTCATGGTTCCTTATTTACAATGGTACTTCTTTGTTTAGTTTAGACTTTGAGTTTTCTAGGGCCTATTGTAGCATCTCGTCTATGTTTTAGAGGTTTTTTGGACAAATGATGTAAAAGAGTTTATGTTGTCTTTATTTCTTCTTTGTTATGACATGACTTCTAGACATTTTCATAATTTATTTTACATTTTGTTTCTTTACTTACCTTATGTATGGTTAATATGCCAAGAGGCTTGGTTGAGGTTTACTTAGGAACTTTAATCATCATGTCACACCTAGGGCCTAGCTTGGGCACTGAAATGTGAATAGACAACACTTGTAGTTAAAGATTCAATCCTTTGACAATAAATAGATCCCCTCCTCCTCTATGGTCACTAACTGTGTGGTATATCTTAACAAGACATGAAACTTAGCCTCATAAGTGGCTATCGTCATGCTATCCTGCTCAAGAATGAACTCATCCTTCTTGGAATCTCTAAGAGTTTAGGGTACACACTTCAACAAAAATGAGGGATGGAACTAAATTCAGGTGGGTGGTGGCAACATTGGTAATCGACATTCTATCAAAGCTCTCCACCACTATATAGCCTCCCCTTAAAGCTAAAAGGTTAAAAACTTAACTCCATGCTGATGCACAATGCCTAACTTCTGAAGTCTCACATACAAATCTAAGATGAACTCATAAGCATTCTCATTCTCTAAACCTTGGAACACTGAAGGCTTCAACACTAAAATTTTAGTCAACATCTCATTCTCAGTGCCAACCATCAATTAGCGTGGAAGGTGATAGAAGAAGGAATTATTACCTAGTGCTCTATCCATATTAAGAACCGTAGCTATAATAGGGTGAGTGACTGGGGATTGAGCAATGGACATCATGGAAGTGGATCTAAAACTAACCAACCCATTTAGAAAAGTCAATATTTGTTGAGTAATTATTGGGTCTAGAAGGGAAAACTCCTGCAGTATCAGCCTATGCATCTTCCTCCACTATTATAATCTCTTCAACCTCAATCTCAACATTCTTTCATCTCAACCTGGGATGTGGGAAGGGCTTCTTCTATGGGTACATTCTCAATTTAGGCTTCACCTTTGGCATGTGATATCCTTCTTCAACCTCTATCTCTTCTTCTCCCTCTTATCCTGCCTCAACCATGTTCTCTCGCTGCTAGTTCCTTTATGGGCTCATTAATAGAAGTTGATGACCTAAAACCATTGTCTCTTGTATCAACCATCTACAGGGAAAAGAATGAAAAAGGTTAGATATCATTTACCAGATACCGATTGGAATGAAGTTATAGAAAGAAAAAAAAGCCAAAAATAGACAGATTTTCTAAACTTTTATACTTCTCGAAGAACAGTATGGATGTCTCCACAATCATTTTGCAAGACTCTACTAGACTTATTTTGGTACAATGAGATCAATGAATCTAGGGTTCTAATACCAACTTTTATCACGATCTCGACCCAATATGATTGACACTCATGTTTGCTTTTTTTTACTGAGAGAATCATTACTATAATTTGACTAATCATCCTAACAAAAGACAAGCAACTAAAGATGTGGAAGCATGTTTAATTACAGTTCAAAAGTGAGTTTCTATAAACTCAAAGTAAAATAATTTTAAAATAGTACAGAATTTAAACCCCTAGGATTTGAATGTCAATGTACCAAAACTCTAGCAATGATATACAATAAGGAAATGCAACCCCAAGAAAGCATAAAATAATCAGAGTCTAAAAATTCTGAGTTTAGAAAAATTGGGCAAAAAATCTAGATGAATCCATGGTAGACTGAAAGGATTGGCTCACCGTTGAATTATAAATTCAATAATTGCCTAACTAAGGTTTGTCAGTAGCCACCTGAAGATGCCCTATACTCAATAAAAGAAAAGAGAAAGTGCAGTATCAATACACACAATAATAGTATACTAGTAGGATCACGCAGGTATCTTTAATAATGCAATATATATATACAAGAAACCAAAAAATAGTAATCCACACACATACAATGACATATTATAAAGTTTTCATTTCATGCTCAATATATAGTTTCAAATATTCATCTCAATGCAACAGTCAGAACTGGTTCTCTCATAGGATCCATACCAAACTGTTAGCATATCATCTGACATCCGTTCCAATAACTAGTATGTTGGTGTGACACTTGACCCAATTATATACCAATGTGGTACCTAATTTAATATCACAATCACTATCACAATAGGTGATACACATTTGTAAAATCAATTAAAAGGTTAATTGTATATACTTGATCACATATAACCATTTCTTAGGTTCATTTCATCTTTTACTATTCATGTAAATGTGATCAGTACTAATAATGCAGTGACACGCCCATATAGCACAAATGAGAATTTAAAACTATCACCTACCTCAAAACAAGCTTCAAAATCTCTAAAGAGTTGGAGCTTTACCTTTTTCTAAGTTTGTGGATCATTCTTGGTCTAAACAAACAAGAAATACAATAATCAATGAATATTGGCCTACATTATTCGGATTATATCATAATCCTAATTCTTGGCCAATTTTCATTATCATCTCACCCAACTAGGACTTTTTCCAACCATTAAGTTAAGGACAAAACTATTTCCTAAGAGAATTCTCATGGATTCCAAGGGTCTATAAATCAAATTACAAGTTAGGGAAAGGATTAATTTACCTTAGATAATGAAGTATATGGAAAAACTAAAGAACAAGCCCTAGGTTGCTTCTAATCTCTCAAAAATGAAGTAGAAGAAATAAAATGAATTTGTGACTTTATAACTTAAATCAACATCTATCCCACTAAGAACCTAGCTATGATGGGTTGCACGAAGATAAAAACTCAAAATTTGCATCTCAAACCTCTATTTTGCAACACACCCTCAAACCTTGACATCATAAGAGCAACTCTTCACACCAAGATCAATTTCAAAAGTTCTACTCGTTTGATTAAATGTTGTAAAGTTGTACAGGCTCTTTATTATCTTGTCTATCAACTAAAAAGTTCAAACTCATCAACTAAACCCCAATCTATTATTGCATTACCTAATACCTCGCCTGACTCATATTTTTTCCAAGTCAGCCTAGTGTCATGACCCTCCACTTGATCTTGTAGAAGGGGGAAGGAACTAGATTCTTAGAGTGGTTTACGAAATACTCTGAAATCTTATAGGAAAATCTTATAGTCCTTAGAATTATTTAGACTTGTGTGGAGAATTCTAGAATAGGGACTAAAGTGTAAATAGTGAGGGACTTATATATAAATATTAATCACACTTTGACCCCTAGGAGGTAGTATAAATAGAGGAGGTTATTCGATTTGCAGATATCCAGAAATTGTAAGCAATCTTTCATAAGTGCAATACAAGTCTTCTTTCTTAAAAAACTCTCTTGTCTTCATAATCTAGCATTACCTTAGTGATCTAGTTGAAAAGGCTTACTTGTATTTGCAAGATCGTGAAAGATTCATGAGAAAATTAACAAGTGCCACACGGAGGTCTTAGTTAAGTTCTAAGTTCGTGACAATGCAGTATCAGAGTCAGGTTCTACTAAGGGAAGCATGGAAACTGAGGGAGACTTTGACGCCACCAACACCGCCAATGTTAGGCTGGATGTTGGTAAGAAGTCACGGAAGGGAATGAAAAACTCTAAGAGAAATGAAGGGTTACCGATTAAGCTGACACCAAGCGAGGCCATTAAATACCACTCACTCTCGGACACTAAAGTGAGTGATGACAAACGTGGTAAGGAACCCATTAACATCATGCCCAACAGAGAGTGGATTGCTAGAATGGATGTTACCCGACAAATGGTGGAGATCCTTGGCAAGCGCTTAAACCAGTTTGATGGCAAGTTCAAGACCTTAGAGGAATTCAGCCTTGATAAAGATGACAACTTCCGAACTGAGTTGGATAGATATAAGGTTGCTGAGTATGAGGTGAAAGAATCCATCACTTCCTTGGAACACCGATTCATAGACGTGTAGGAGGCCATGAGTGCTAGAGTGAGGGTGCTCGAGAAAGTCATAGAGGAGGGGTGATATATTGCGGCGGCTTAAGAAAGGGAGGTGAGGATCGAGGCTCCTAAGCCACCTGTGTTCAAAGGCATCCATGATGCTCAAGAGGTGGAGACCTTTCTATGGCACTTGTAGAACTACTTCAAGTGCAATAAAGTGAAGAGCGATGAAATAAAGATCAATACAGCCATGCTATACTTGACCGAGATACCAATTCTATGGTAGAAATGTAAGGAGTCCAAGATGGGGAAGGGGCTATGCACCATCATCACATAAGAACAGTTCAAGAACGAGTTCAAGAAGGCCTTCTTCCTAAACAATGTCATCTATGAGGCCAAGAGCAAGTTCAGGGAGTTAAAGCAGATAGAAAGCGTAAGGGCCTACGTGAAAGAATTCACAACCCTTACACTTTAGATTCCTTACCTCATCGAAGACGACATGATGTTCCACTTCATGGAAGGCCTATAGAATTAGGCCTGAACGGAGTTGGAGCGTAGGCAGGTGACCACCATATATGAGGCCATCACCCAGGCAGATGCCCTGACTGACTTCAAGTATGACAAAGGAAAGGCTAAAGAACCAAAGAGTATCCATGCCAAAGGTGGGGGATATCGTAGACAAGGCAAGAAGTAACACCTACCGAGAAGCCAAGACTAGGCTGACGGCAAGAAGTTCATTTGTCGAGGCTATGCAAAAAATAAGGAGCAGTAATTATCAAAGGGAAGCAGTTTCTATATATGCAAAGGCCTACACGGCTATTCCTGGTACCTACAGATGAAGAACCTTGGTACCATTCTGTGGAAGCATAAAGAGAAGGAGGCACAAGGCCAAGGACAAGTCTCGGGCACTACTCAGGTGGGCATGATTAGATTATGTGAGGCTATCGCTAAGATAGTTGGAAAGCAGGAGAGTCATCCAACATAGTACAAGGATATATCCTTGAATGGAAAACCAGCTCGTGTTATGGTAGACACTGGAGCGGAGGCAAACATTATGACAAAGTCAGTGGAAAAAAAGTTTGGGTTAAGCTATAGTTTGAGTGACTCACGTCTCAGGACAGTCAATGCCCCACTTACTCTTGTGTATGGAGTAGCTCAAGGAGTAGACATCATATTGGGTAAATGGAAAGGTAAAACCAACTTTAATATTTCCCCCTCCGACATATTCGATATTATCCTTAGGTAGGAATTCTGTTGAAGGTACCACACAATGATTGACCCCTACCTCCATTGACTACTGGTCATGGAACGAGAAGGGTCCAATATGGTGTCTCTGGTCGAAGTGCTAAAGTCGCAAGGCCTAGCATATTTATCGGTCATGCAGATCATAAAGGGTGTGAAAAAGGGGGACCAAACATACTTGGCCACCATCACGAGCTTGGGTGAAAAATATGGTGCCAAAGAGACCTGGCCATCATGCATTGAGAAAGTACTAGAAGAAAATGAAGATGTGATGTCTGATGAGCTTCCAAGGCACTTGCCTCCAAAGCGGGAGGTAGATCACAAGATAGAGTTATAGCCAGGAATAAAGCCACCTGCCTACCCACCTTACCGCATGGCACCACTAGAATTAGAGGAGCTAAGGAAGCCGTTGAAGGAGCTCCTCAAAACTGGCCACATCCATCTATCCAAGGCACCCTTTGGAGCACCAGTGCTATTCCAGAAGAAGAAGGATGCATATTTGCTCCTTTACATAGACTACCGGGCGTATAACAAGGTGACCGTGAAGAATAAGTACCCCATCCTGCTTATTATCAACCTATTTGAAAGGCTTAGGTAGGCGAAGTATTTTACCAAGGTGGATCTCTAAAAGGGCTATTACTAGGTGCGAATAGCATAAGGGGACGAGCCAAAGACAACATGCGCGATGAGGTACGGAGCGTACGAGTGGTTGGTGATGCCCTTTGTCTTAACAAACGCACCCGCCACCTTCTGTACACTAATGAACAAGATCTTCTATCCTTACTTGGATAATTTTGTGCATAGTCATCTATAGTAACACCTTGGAGGAACATGTGCAACATTTGAAGAAAGTATTTCAAGTCCTGCGGGAGAATGAGCTATACATCAAGCGGGAGAAGTGCGAGTTTTCTCAGCAAAAGCTGCTCTTCTTGGGGCATATCACAAGTCAAGGCCAGCTACGCATGGATGAGGTAAAGGTATGGGCCATCAAGGAATGGGAGATGCCCATGAAGGTTACGGAGTTAAGAACATTCCTTTGGCTTGCCAACTACTACCGATGATTCATAGGTGGATACTCCACCATAGCTTCTCCACTAATCGGGTTGTTAAAGAAGAATAAGTCGTAGGTTTGGAGCAAGGAGTATCGAAAGGCATTTGATGATTTGAAGGTTGTCATGTTAGAGAAGCCAATCCTACCCCTACCAGACTTCTCCAAGACATTTGAAGTGCATATAGATGCCTCAGGCAATGTCATTAGGGGTGTGCTAATGCAGGATAGACACCTTATTACATTCGAGAGCAGAAAGCTAAATAAGATTTAATGGCGATACACCGTGCAGGAGAAGGAGATGACTACTATTGTACATTGCCTACACACATAGAGGCACTAGTTACTTGGGTCCAAGTTCGTGGTCAATACTGACAATGTCACCACTATCTACTTCTAGTCATAGAAGAAGCTCAAACCAAAGTAGACGAGGTGGAAGGATTTTTTAGCCGAGTTTGACTACGAGTTGGAGTATAAATCAGGCAAGGGCAATGACATGGAAGACACATTAAGCAAGAAGGTTGAGTTATCTTCCATCACTATGGACCATTGTAATACCCACAATACTATCAAAGAGGGCTTGTAGTACAATCCAGAAGCCAAGAAGCTCGTAGAGTTGGCATCACAAGGAAATACTAGGCACTTTTGGATAGAAATATGTCTCTTACTTACCACAGGATGGAGGGTCTATGTGTCAAAGCATGGGAACATTAGGAAGCATATCATGAAGAAGAGTAATGACACCTGATGGGTCGGGTATCCTGGGCAGCATCGCACGAGAGCTCTCATTGAGGCAGTATACTACTGGCCATGCATGCGGGATGATATAGAATGCTATGTGCAGACTTGTCTTTTGTGCCAGCAAGACAAGATTGAGCAGCGCCAACCTAGAGGACTCTTGGAGATATTTCCAATAGCAGAACATCCATGGGAGAGCATCACCATGTCCTTTATCACTTTCTTTCTAAAGTTTGAAGGGTATGGGATGATAATGGTTGTGGTGGATCGATTCTCAAAATATGGTAGCTTCATGCCTGCGATAGCAGGATGTATTGCAAAGGAGGTTGCCCAAACATACTTCAAGAACGTGGTAAAGTATTGGGGGTTGCAGAGGCATATCATCAGCAATCGAGACCTGCATTTCACTGGAAACTTCTAGAGGGAGTTGTTCGAGATCCTTGGAATGGAGTTGCATTTCTCCATAAATTTCCACTCATAGACAGACGGAGAGGGTCAATGCCTTATTGGATTGCTATCTTAGGCACTTCGTGAGTTCTTATCAAAACGATTAGGTAAAGTTGCTTGATGTAGCCCAATTCTCATGCAACTTGCAAAGGAGTGAAGCCACCGAGAAGACACCATTTGAATTAGCCATAGGCCAACAACCTCAAACTCCACATTCACTATAGGTCATGTTTGAGGGCAAGATTTTAGGAGCATATCATATGGCCAAGGGCTTTAAAGAGCAGCTAGATACCACCAAGTCATACTTGGACAAGGCGGCTTAGAAGATGAAGAAGTTTGCCGACTGTAAGCGTCGCCCCAAGGATTATAAGGTTGGAGACTTGGTCTTAGTACAGTTCAACCCAAGAAAATTCAAGGAACTACGAGGCGTGCATCAAAACTTAGTGCAAAAGTACAAGGTACCGTTCAAGATCGTTGCCAAGATGGACAAGATCTCATATAGATTGGAGCTACCACCATCTTTAAAAGTTCATCCTATCTTTCATGCTAGCGTCCTCGTGCTGTACCATGAGGACAAGGATGACCCAAGTCGTGGATAGTCAAGTCGTGCGCCTATCACAGTCACTACCTCACATGATTGGAACATTGAAGCCATCATAGACTACCAGGCCAAGTGGAAACGGAGACAACCTGCTACTGCCATATTCCTTGTGCACTGGAAGGGCCAATCATCGGAGCAAGACACAAGGGAGAAATATGAAGACTTGTGGCAGTTCAAGGACAAGGTACGGGAGTTCTTACAACAACAGCAGTGCGTTGCGGTCATCGCCATATCAGGTGGGGGAGAATGTCATGACCTGCCACTTGATCTTGTAGGAGGAAGGAACTAGAGTCTTAGAGTGGTTTACGGAAGACTCTGGAACCTTGTAGAGAAATCTTGTAGTCCTTAGAATTCTTTAGACTTATGTGGAGAATTCTAGAATATGGACTAAAGTGCAAATAGTGAGAGGACTTGTATGTAAATATCAATTACACTTTAACCCCTAGGAGGTAGTATAAATAGAGGGGGTTATTCCATTTGCAAATCATCCAGAATCCAAAAATTGTAATCAATCTTCCATAAGTGCAATACAAGTAATACAAGTCTTCTTTCTTAAAACGTTCTCTTGTCTTCTTTATCAAGCATTCCCTTAGCAATCTAGTTGAAAAGAATTAGTTTTATTTGTAAGATCGTGAAAGATTCGTGAGCAAATTGACAAGTGTCACATGAAGGTTTTAGTGAAGTTCTAAGTCTGTGACATTAGGCTCTAAATTTCCAAGTTATTACTCAAGAGTTTTTCAAGCCCGAATTCCTTCCCCATTGGTCTATCCATACGATGGGGACAGATCATTACACCTTCATCGAGACGCTTACCACTCCTCCATTATATCATTGGTAGTATATCAATATATCGACATGGTATCATTGAGGAATACTTCAGTGAGACACTTCTCGATCCTCTATGATACCATCACAATGGATCTATATACAGACGTGGTATCATTGAGTTCTATTTCAGCCCTTCAGTGAAACACTTCTAAGTTATCTATGATATTCATATAGTATATATCATATATCGATAGAATATCATAAAATTTAAATTTAATTTTACTTTTTAAATTTTTATATTATTTTTATCAAGTTAATTTTGTAAAAGAAAATATAAAAAATTTAGTCATATTTTATAAATATAATTTTATTTTCATTTGTAAAAGAGAAAAAATAAAAATATTTTTAATTGATTTAGATTTTAATAAACAAACTAAATATAGTAGTATTTTTCTAAATTAGTAGTATTGTTATCTAATTATTTAATTTTTCTATATTATCATTCACCTAAAATAATTAGCTAATTTTTTTATTTCTATCCTTTAAAATAAAATTTAAAAAAGAAAATAATAAAAGAAAAGAGACAAAAAAGAAAAAAATGAAAAGAATACAACATATAACCCAAACAAGCAACACCATACAAATAAAACCACTCACAGGTGTACGTGATTTTTCTCTCTCAAATGAGCATGACCAAGGAACAAATTTTGGGTTCCCAATCGCTTTGACCACCTAAATTGTCGAACCCTCTGGACAATGGCACAGGACATTCTTTTAAAGAGATTCTACTGGATAGGAACAACACACTAAATCAGGTGTATGAACCTTCCCTAAGCCACCCAATGGAAATGAAAATGGATTATTCAACACAACAAGAGACAATCCAACTAACACAGGATAAGCTACAAAGACTATACCAACCATGGCGTTCTTCCGTCATCATCAAAATATTCAGAAAGAAATTCCCATACACCTACCTAGAACAAACTAGCAGATCTGTGAAAGCCAACAGAACCCTTAGTCCTGATAGATCTAGGGAATGATTATCATGTAGCAAAATTCAACTATGAAGACAATGCTAACAAAGTACTACATGAAGGACCATGGTTCATTGTTGGAAATTTTGTCTCAGGCAAGAAATGGGAACCAAACTTTGTCCCTCAAACATCAACGATCACCCATATTGCAATATGGGCTAGACTCCTTCAACTCCCCAAAAACATCTACGATAAATAAATTCTTGAAAAGGTTGAACAAAAAGTGGGCATACTACTAAAGATCGATGCATGTACGTCAACCACTCTATGGGAAAGTATGCACATATTTTTGTCATTCCACTGGAAACCCCAGTGAAAAGTGAGGTAGTCATTAGTACACACAAACAGAGAGTGATCTATAAGGGGGAGGGAATCATGTGTCTCACCTGTGGATGATTAGAACACATAAGTAGAAACTACGTAAGCAACAATAGCCAGAAAGGAGGCGAGATAACCCCCATTGCGGAAGCACCAAAAGACCAAAACAACAGCAACTAGGAAGTAGTCCACTTCCTAGAGAAAACCACTAACAGGAAGAGAAACACTAAGGGCCACTGGATCAATGGCAAATAATCCAAACAAAAGCCTATGATCCACAAACCATAGTGATCATGGGTGCAACACACAAGGAATGGGCCAAGCCCATTAACTGAGCCAGGCCCAACAAGGAAGAAGTGGAAAAGAAGGACAAATAGATTGGGAAAAAAATAAAAAATAAAAAACCACGACCAATAAAAGAGTGGGCAGTGAAACTCAAAGATATGGGCCTAGAGGATAAGGAAAAAGGGAGTAACCAACCATGAACAAACTCCCTAAATGTCATTTATGAAACCCACTTACCACTGTCAATAATACATATGAGAAAATCCAAAATGGATTTGGAAGAAAAAATGGCCCTATTGCATGTAGTGCAAAAGGACACGTGGAATCCACAACCCCAAATAAGACTCTTGCCATATACACCCTCATCACAAATATTCTCACACAATCTTCTTTGAATCAAGGTTTTTATTACTCAAAGGAAAATAATAGTCACAAAAATTATGATGAAATAACTATGAAGGTTGCATCAACAGAGTCTTTTGATGCCATACAGCATAAAAAGGGAAAATCTCCATTGATAGAGCAATGGAAAAGAACCAAACTTTCCCAAATAAACTCCAATGGCGGCAAACAACACACCCTCTCAATCTCACAAAAATTCATTATCATGACCCGAGACTAGGGCCTAGGAGTTTACTGCTCTGGATTTTGACTCTCAAATCCAATCAGTAGCAGATGGCTTCTCTGGGAGGAATTGTCATCATGTGGAAAGAGGATATGCTAAAGCTGGAAAACATCACAATCACAACTCAAGGAATTCATGTGCTAGTCAAGGTAATTACAAACCCCCATACTTGGCTATTTTGTGCTATTTATGTGAGTTCGAACTTTAGCTCCAAATAAAGCCTTTGGGATAAACTCTATGCCCTTTCCCAAACTCATCCAATGGACTGGCTTGTAGGAGGAGACTTCAATGAAGTCTCGCAAGCGAGGGAAAAGTTTGGGGGGAATGTCATTAACAATTCTAGAGCCAAGGCCCTTTGGAACTGCCTCCAAAATTGTAACATGATAGATTTGTGGTACTAGGTGCCCAAGTACACTTGGACTAATAAAAGATATAGAAATGGCACCCAACTTATTTTTGAAAGGCTTGACAGATAAGTGGCTAATAACGCTTGGGTAAAATATTTCCCAGACTTCCTTGTTACCCATCTCCTACACACAAAATCTTACCATTTTCCTCTTATGTTGACCCTCAATACTAAGCTAAGCTCTGCCAATCTCAAGCCTTTCAGAATAGAACCTATGTGGTATAGCTACCTTTCTTTTAGAGACATAGTCCAAAATATCTTTGGAAATAGTCATGACCTTCTAGGAGCTATTGATACCTTAAAGATAGAGTCCATCTCCTGGAACAAAACTATATTTGGCAACATTTTTCACCAACTAGGTAGAACCCTTGCAAAAATTAAAGGTCTATAAAGGTCAGATAGATATTATCACAGTGAACCTCTCCAGAACTTAGAAAGTGAATTGATTGTAAAATATGATAGCCTCCTCCAAACTGAAAAAGAATACTGGATCACAAAATCCAAAATTAATTGGATAAGTAAAAGAGATGATAATACTAGCTTCTTCCACGCTGCCACATTGATTAAAAGGAGAAGAAACAAAATTATTTCTCTTAGAGATGATATTGGAAAGGTATATGATACTTAGAAGGACATCTTAGACTACACTTTAAGTTTCTTCATTGAGCTCGATACAACTGAGCAGGCCTAGGCTAAATGGCAACACTCTAGAACCCCTGCTAATCAAAATCTAGTGCCCACTTTGGATACTCATCTCCTTAGAGTCCCCTTCAAGGATAGTAAGATCACTATTTCCCTTAAATCCTTCAAACCCCTAAAAACTTTGGAACCTGATGGCCTACATAAAATTCTCTACCATAAATATTGGGGCATTTTGAGGGGAACAAACCAAGAATGTCTTAGAAAAGTCTTTAAAGTCTCTTAAATGTCTCAAACTGCTAACAAGTCCCTCATCTGCCTTGTCCCAGAAATATCGATACTATAAGCCTTAAAAACTTTAGACCTACATGATTGTTCAATACTATCTACAAATTGATCACCAAGATCATTGTAAATAGAATCAAGTCACTCCTCCCACCATGATTGGGCCTAGCCAAGCAAGCTTTCTCATCAACAGAAAAGCTTCAAACAATGTTATGATTGTTCGGGAATTCATTTCCCACTTTGAAAAAAAAAAGGTAAAATGATCCTCAAAATAGACCTAGAAAAAACTTTTGACAGGCTTGAATGGTCCTTCATTAGGAAAACCTTAATTTCTTTCAATTCTCTGAAAACCTAGTCAACCTCATTATGTCCTGCAATAATTCAATCTCAATAGAAGTCCTAGTCAATGGCAGGAGACCAAAGCGGGGTATCAAGCAAGGACACTCAATGTCCTCATTCCTCTCCATCCTGTGCATGGAAAAGCTCTCTATGGACATTGAGGAAAAGGTAGAGTCAAAAGTCTGACACCCATTAGGATTCCAAAAGGGGACCTAACATTTCCCACCTTTTTTGCAGATGATATTACCCTCTTTGCCACAGCAGACTAGCACAGCTGTGATGCCATAAACAACACCCTACAACACTTCCACCAATATGATGGACAGAAAGTGAACCTTAGTAAGTCCAAACTTATCTCCTTCAAAACTTGTATAGCCCAAAACAAGGAACTTTGTGCCACTCTCCGAGGGATTAGGGAACACTACTCTTTTGAAAAATATTTGGGCTTCTCTATATTCCAAAAAAAAAACCTACCAATAGAGACTTCTAATTTCTAATAGATAACATGAGGAAAAAACTTATTGAATAGAAAAGCAAGACCTAGAGCATGGCTGGGAGAGTAGTCTTGTCCAAGGCCTCCCTGGGAGGGATACCCTCTCATGTGATGATCCATATCAATCTCCCAGGGAAGATCTCCAAAATCATATATAAGATCACTAGGGATTTCATTAGGGGCACCTCGGGAAAAAAAGAGGAAAATGCACCTTCTAAATTAGAAAAATGTGACTAGCAATAAAGATTGTGGAGAGCTGGGAATTCAAAGAAGCAAAACTAGAAACAAAGCAATCCTCATAGGGCTAGCCTGGAGAGTCACTCAACACCGCAATAAGCTCTAGGCTAAAGTGCTGACTGAAAAGTATAAGAGTGCCTCAATCTATGGAAGTATGGGGTGCATAGTGTCCAGGACTTGGAAAAAAAATCCAAAATGGATGGAAGGACATTACAGAAGAAACAAGATGGGTAGTACACAAAGGCAGAAAGGTTAGCTTCCTTGAGGATGTGTGGTTGTCAAATTTGGGCCCAATCGAAAACTATGTTTAGGGGCTTATATTAGAGAATGATAGCATGCTTAAAGTGGCAAAACTACATAGGGACGACCATTGGAACTTGGAAGCATTATCCATTCTACTGCTTGAAAATCTTCAAGAGATAATATAGGAGCAAGCCATCAATACGGAGGGCAACATCGAAGATAAAAGAATTTGGGGATTCACCAATGATGGCCAGTTCTCAACAGCCTCTGCGTACAACTTCATAACAAAAAAGGCAAGGAGCAAAATCTCAGAAACAATTGTTTCAGGCACATTTGGAATGCAATAATACCCAACAAAATTAAAACCTTCATATGGATCTTATACTATGAGAGAACTCAAACAAATCATTTACTCCAATCAAGGGGACTAAATGTTAAACTAAAGTGCCAAATCTGTGGCCACCCAAAAGAAGATGTCTATCATGTCTTCTTCCAATGTAGGGAACCAGTCACTTTCTGGGAGGAGGGAAGGAGACATAACACTGACCCTACAACCCCTAAGAAAGCTTGAATGATAGGAACGGGTTGCCATACTGGTTGAGTATCAAGCATAAAAATTTATCCCATGACTTATCTAGGACATTTCCCTACCTTACCACTTGTGGTACATCTGGTTAAATAAAAATAATAATACCTTCAACAACAAGAAGTGTACCTTAAGCTATGATCATGTTTATGGTCAGGAAACAGAGTATGCTCTTGTCATTGCAAAGGAGGAAAGGAAAAATGGAACACCCCGACACATTTACAACAAATGGAACCACTCGACAGGGAAACCATCAAGCTAAATATAGACGGGGCAGTGCAGGAAAACTCGAGACCAGACAGTATGAGGAAAAATGGATAATGAGGTACAACCAAGCCATCTCATTTGCAATACCAATCGAAGCAAAAATCAAAGCCCTCAAGAATGGGCTACTGATAGCCATACAGAACCAACTCTCACTATTGGAGATTAACACTGACGCATGAGAAATCATAAAGATGTTTGAGACAGAAAATTTGAGATATGACAATCTACTTTGTGAATGTAGGTACTTAATGTGCAGGCGGGGGGAAGTGGAGCTGCAGCGTGTTTAGGGAGCAAAATCAAGTGGTGGATACCTTGGCAAAAGAAGGGGCAAGGAAAAATAGTTATGCTGACACTACTATTTTTGTAATTCCTCCGGTATTTGTTGTAAAACAAATTGCAGCAAACACTCTAGAAACTAGTTATGCTAGAAAAACAAATTCAGCTATTTTGGTTTCCCAGGATCGGATTGTGGCCCACACTAACTATATTATGGCACACAACAATGTGCATGCTTTTTAGTTTAATAGTTAGCAATGCAGCACCTTAACTACCAAAAAAAAACACATACAAATAATAGGGACAAATTAAAACAAAAGAAATTATAATCAACAAAAAGAAAAAAAATTACAATATTAAATACAAAGACAAAAGTTCAAAATGTTTATAGTGAGGAGAATAGAAAGGGGTGCTAGAATCTTTTTAATCAATTTAAGGGCCGTAAGTCTTAGGCATGTCAGGAAATATTATGAGCCAAAGGGATATTATCAAAATTAGCACTCCATTAGTCCATATGTGAAGTATTGAAAAAAAAAATTATACTTTAAAAAAAGCAAACTATTCAAAAATTTTAAAAAAATTATTGAATTTATACATTTATCTTTTATTTAATAAAAAATTTAACTATTTTATAGTATATTTTAGTAGAATAATTAAAAAATAATAGTACAAAATATCATTTAATTTATGTTTAAAATTTTGTTTTTTCTTAAAAGAGTACTAAACTCAACAATTTATTTAATATGAACTAAAAGTAGTAACAATGAGAACAAAATTTGGTAATTAATTTGTATAGGCTGTATACATTTCCCAAATTTATATAGTATCACAAAAAGGCTTTTTACTTGAGACTTAAAAGTGAAGGTTCCACAAATCTAAAGACCCACAAATATTTGCTATTGTCAAATTACGTTTCTCGCATAAATTAATATAAGATTATTATATTTGTTTAAATAATCACTCTGTGGTTAAAAATAGACTACGTTGATTCAACATAGTCATCAATTTCTTTAATTAAGAATGAAATGTCATCCATTCACTTTGCCACGTATTTACACAATTATTTTAAGTTGATAAGATTAATATTAGAACAAACGTAGGTTGTAGTGTTAATTAAAGGTTTTGGAATTGAACTTTAGATATGGAGAAAATTTTATTGGAAGTGTTATTTCAGAATAAATATTGCAATGCTCAATTCGAATTTAGTTAAAGCTTCAATGCGGATTTCAAACACCGAAAGAGATTAATATTAGAAGGAAAAAAATATGTACAGGGGTAATTTCAAATATATACAATAAACTAATTAGTTTACAACAAATATAGTCATATTTTATTTACATAAAAAAATAATCAAATCATAGAAAATATACAGTGACTATACAATATAACTTGTCAAAAGTCATAGAAAGTATACACTGACTATACAATATAGATTATTTATACATGATCTATACACTTAATATACATTATATACACTCAAAAGATGAATATAACTTGACTATACATAAAATATACACTAAGTATACATTACTATATATCAAATGATTATCTTTTGGTTATTGAAATAATTGAATGATCATTTGATGTAATTATCTCATATATATGTCTTTCATCAAACTTTGGTATATAGACCATCAAAGTTGTAACGATACATTTTTGTTATTATGAATAAGTCAATGGGAATAAATTTTGGGTTAGAAAATTTTTGAATAGTAACTTAGAAATTTCAAGATTAGGCCAAACTCAGACGAAATCTGAGTCAGGTGAGGTTTAAGGCAATTCGACATTGAAATCGATTTGATTTATGAGTTTTGATATTATGAACTGATAGTCGAACATTAAGGAATCTATATGACTTTTTGGAATTGAATAATTCAGGTAAGTAAAATTTTTGAAATTGATCTTATCGCAAAAGGGATATTTTACAATGTCAAAATTTGAAGTTGCATTTCAAACTAACGTACTGGGACACGAAACTCAAATTTTTGTGTCGTGCAACTCACAGTGGGGGGAATAATCCCACTATGAAGAGAATACTATGGCAGGCTGAGGGCCACTATAGGAGGAAAGTTATGAGTTTTAAGTCAAAATTATTTTTATTGTTATAACTTTGTTCTTGAAGTGTTAAAGACGGTCTAGGACTCTTTTTTTAAAGTTTTTCATCAATTTCTTTGGTAAAGGTAAATTCATCTTTCCTCTAACTTGTAATCAAATTCCTAAAACCTTAGAATATATGGAAATTCTCTTAAAGAAAAGTTTTGGCCTGAAATTAATAGTGAAAAAAGTCTGTTGGATGAGATGATCATGAAATTGACCAAGGGTTAAGATTTTGATATAGTCCATATAATGTAGGTCATTGTTTATTGGATACTTGTATGCTTTGTTGTTTTAGACCAAGAATGATTCAAAATAATGAAAAAAGAAAAAAAAATTCTTTAGAGTTCCCAAAACTTATTTGAAGTAGGTGATAGTTATATTTCTCTGCTTGTGTTATATGTGCCTGTTAATTATTTTACTAATATTGCATGTATAATAAATGATGAGGAAAAAGGTAAAGAACATGAAGTGAAATAATATCTTAGGATCAAATTGCATGCAATGAATGTATTATTTAGTTGTTCAAGTGTTTGTGATAATTTATTATAGTTGATTGTGATATATGACTTCATGTTGAATCAGGTACCATGTCTGTATATTTGGATTTGGTACAACACAGTACATTTGGATAGAGTACCACACCATTACAATTGGATCGAGTATCACATTGGTACACTGACTATTCAAATTGATACCACGCTGATACGCTAACAGTTTGGATATGAAGTCCATGAGAGTACTATTATTTGATTGTTGTATTGTGATTGAGTATGTTTATTTGTCAAATTATTTAAAGATTGGCATAATTGTGATGTGATCATATATTGTTACTTACATGTTGTAGTTTCCTCTTCATATTTTATTCACTGGAAAATGACTGCATGATCCTACTAATACAGTAACACCCTAAAGCATCCTAAAGTACCCTAAGGTATATTTGCTAAAGATTGGACCGAAGTGTAATATCCCAAGCTATTTTAGCTAAGACCAACATGGGAAATCAAAAGGGGTTCAAAAAAAGTACAATAATATTTTTTGTGAAATTTTTTGTTAAAGAATTCGAAAGATAAATTTTCGGAGAAAGATTGCTTATTCAGAAGAGTGCACGACAGGTTTGCATCACCTGCCCAAGCATAGTTTATTTTTTCATTTTGTTCGTAAAACGCATTCCATAAATGAGTTTTACGTGTTCAGTTAAAAATACATTAAAATGGAACAAGATTGCATAGCAGACTTACTCCATCACAGTATTCGATTTTCAGTTTTAAAGTAGGGGTATTTAAGTCTTTTTTCATCTATCCTAGATTAAAATTTTATCATTTTGAGATTATTTTTTCTCCGAAATCAGTAACTCATGCTCATTCTCTCAGAAACACGTAAATTATTCTAAGAACTGAGTTTAAGGAGAAAGAAGAAGGGAGAAAGATTAGGATTGAGAAATTCTTCAAGATTCTCAAGGAATCTTTATGCTACAGGTATGAAAATCTCCCCAAAAGTTATTTTTAGTTTGTTTTCATACGTATGGACTATCAATTTTTGCCAATTGAACTATGAGTTAAATTCAAATCTTATTCTCTTGTTTTGAGTAAATTCCTTTGGGTTATGTATATATATTCTATCTTTTTTAAGTGAATTATTGCAATATATTACTCTATTGTCAAGTTAAGTTATGAATGTCAAGATATTATGCTGCATTAATTTAGAACTTTAAAGAATGCATGTAAAGTTATCAAGTGCAAAGTATGAGTTGAGTTAAAGAAGTATCTTGAGTTGTCCTTACAGCATAAGTTGTACAAGAAGTCTATTTACTATATTTTCTTTTGAGCATAGCATATTAGTTTTGAAAGAGAATTCCAGTCAATTAAAGTATCTTGCATTATTATTTATTATGCATAATTTTCAGAGTTTGAGAAAGTTTGACGGTTTCAAACGTATTATTTTATCAGTAAAAAGCATGACTACTTTCTTTTCAAAGAAAGCATTACTAGTTATGAGAAAGCATTACCGCTTATGAGAAAGCATTATTAGTTTTAAGTAAGAAAAGCCAGTTTAAAGAAAATATGTTGAGCCAAAGCTCCAAGTATCAAATTTTCAATTTTTCCCTAAAGTGGGACATGTTTAAAGTTATTGAGCATAGTGCACATTTTGAGAGAAGTATTGAGCACAGATGTGGGTACGATTTCAAATAACTCCAACACATAGGCTACGTAGCCAGCATAGGATAGGATATGTAACGCCCTAAATCTTAAGCTAAGACCCAACTTGTTCCTCGTACGCGTATAGACTCAACTTGATGACTTCTAAGGTAGTGGGGTCAATTATTAAGTATTCAAAGTGTATTTATGTGCTTTGGGGTCATAAGGCATTTCTTACATTGAACCAGGTCCAACGCATTCTGATCAACTAAGTTTCGGTATGAGATCATAGAAAGGTCAAATTCAAATGGACATATCTATTAGAACATAATGAATTAGGTGATCCGCTACCTACCAAATTAATGGTATTTGAATTAGCTTTCCAATGCATCCAATTTTTTCTTATTCGAAATTTGAAGTAAAATATTTTGGTCATTTTACTGAGTCTTGTCTGGGCTATCAGAAAGGGTGACGGTCAATTTGACCGCCAAATGCATTTGGTGGTCTATCGATTTGACCGCCAAATGGCTTCGAGAAGCTTCAAAAACTGTCGAAAAAGGCGATCAAAGAGTATCATTCGGTGTACTACTGAATGGTTTGGCGATGGGACCCTTAGATCGTTGATTTTGTCACATCGAATCATTAAACTATTTTTTTTTTACTTTTGATGATATTTTTACTTTCCCAAAAGGGGGTTTTCGGCCTATTTAACCTAAATACATCCTCCTAAGCCTATTTTCATGCCCTAGTAACCTCCCCCTTCAATTATTTCAAATTTCTCTCTCAAGGAAGAAGACTCAAATCCTCTATTGAAGAACAAGCTGCAATTTCTTCCAAGCTCTTCACCCAATTCAAGATTTTCTTCAACTTTCTTCTCTATTTTGCTCTAAGGTATGTAGATTTCTTCATTCATAGGTCCTTCCACCCATGGAGTCCAAAACTTTTTCAACCCAATATTTAATTTTAAGATTTATTTTGTGTGGGTATTTTCTATTCCTAATTATATGAATGATTCTTGTAAGAAATTATTATTTATTGATTTAAAATGTAAAAAATGAGTTGGTATTTATAAACTCTTTACATTACAATATTGGGTTGATAATTTATCAAACGGGTCTTGTTAAATCTTTGCCCAAATGCTATATTTTGGTCTAAATCATGAATATTATGTTCAAATGAGTATGCAACTTTATGAATATTGTGAATGACTAAAGGCTAGCAAGTATGTTATGAATCCATAGAAATGTAAAGAAAATTACGCAAGGTTATGAAGCCCTTCTTGTGATGTGATGGTTTTAGTGAGCTACTCCAATTATGATATTGTAATTTACAAGACTATGCATGTTATGATTATTCTTATGCTTTATGTATTTCGTGGGATGTTGACTTAGGACTGAGAGGACATTGGTAGATTTTCATTGTTCCTAAACTATGTGCCACCATAGGTAATTACTATTTTCCTAAATGGGCTTACACCTACCGAAAAGGTCATGCCATAAGGTAAAGACATCTTCTAACACCTATCAAAAAGGTCATGTCGTATGGTAAGGATATCTTCAAAAACCTATCGAAAAGTTCATGCCGTAAGGTAAGGATATCTTCTAACACCTATTGAAAAGTCCATGTCGTAGGGTAAGAATATTTTCTAACACCTATTGAAAAGGTCACGTCATAAGGTAAGGTCATGTAATCCCACCAAAAAGGATATGTCGTAAGGTGAGGATATGGTTTATCTTGGAAAGTAGATCACTCCTTTTTCAGTGTGTAGAAAATATCGGGATACCATGTAGTTGCTCGTATGGTCTTAATTGTCGATTTAGGCCTCCTCCCACATATGTATGTTATGTTATGAATATATGTTTTACCTCTTATGCATATTTTAATTAATGCATTGATCATTCATGTTATATTGAGCTTATTGCCTTCATATATGATTATGCATCTTGTCTATTATGACTTATGATCTCTTGTTGCATTGCATCATGTATACTTAATACATTCAAAGTACTAACGCATGTTTTTTCCTATATGATCAAACCATACAGAGATAAGAGCTCCTACACATCCACCTTCTCATGGCTAGTACATTTTGTGAAGCCTTTACTATTGGTGAGTCCTCCATTTCAAGGGTAATATCCATTTTCTATCTACCGATGTTAAGACATTGCTACTTTTATTATTTACTTTTGAGGGTGAGCTCGACACTTGTCCCCTGTTCCATGCATGACTTGAGTTTTTGTTGGATAATATGTTATGTATGACTCATGCAACACTTATGCATCTATGGAGACTTTCCCTTAGTCATTATCCCAAATATGATATTATTTTTATTATGTTAGCAAGTGGTGAATTTCCTAAGTTCCTAATCCCCATAGAGTGTGTCCCATGTTCCCTTCCCTTATATTTACTTCTCGTGATTGTATGATAGAAGTTCCATGATCCCTTATCCCATAGAGTGTGTCCTAAGTTCTAAATTCCCTTAGTAGTATCTGTTGATGATTGATCCACGCTTCTTAACCAAGGATGTTCTTATATATGTTATGAGGATGATTTCAGATATCTTAAAGTTCCATATTCGTCATGTACACCTAGGCCCTAGGTTTGGGTCATGATAAGATTGTACTAAACTAGTATGACTCCTGTTGTGCCACTGAGATAGCCCAATTAAATGGATTCATGAGTTAAATTTTATCCCTTACCTAGCAAGGTATTGGATGGTTCTGGCTGGCAATGTGAGCAAGACGTTGTATCATCACGAAGTTCATAGTGGTGGTTGCTAGTTAGAGAAACTCTTCAAGCTAAAGTATATTATTTTCATATATATTGAGTTGCATTGATTTATGCATTAAACCAGATATTTTACCTAAAGTGCTATTGTTTATGTTACTAAGTTATTTTCTGAGTCAAGCTTATGAGTTGAGTATTGTATCTTGAGTTTTCCTATTTTTACCATTTTATATACATGTATATTCCATGTACTAACGTCCTTTGGACTTACATCATTTTATGATACAAACAAAAGTTATCGAGTTCCAGACAAAGGTGATCGAGTTCCTCAATAGGCATATCATAAAAAATCCAGATCTCTATCCATCCATTGGTAAGGCATCTTCGTAGTTCAAGGCATCTTGATGTCTTATTTCTAATTATTTATTTCAGTTATGGTAGTCGTGTGCCTAACATGATATTTATTTCAAAGACAGTTTAGATGCTTCGTAGACTTGTTGACACAGTATTTCAGTTTTTCTTTTCTTTTTAGATCACTTTCAAACAACTTTGGTTTACTTGTTATCATTTAAAGATTTTAGCAGAGTTGTAGATATTATACCTGATTCTAGCACATCTTGTTATATTTAAGCCTTTCGCTGAGTAAAGTATCCAGGCCAAATGATTCGCTTGGAACTAGAAATGATTCTGAGTGCTGACCACGCCCAGGATGTAGACTCAGGGCATGATAAACTTGATATCATAGCACAAAATTCAAGTATCCTACGGAGTCTATGAACCCACATCTAGTAGAGTCCTTATTATTAATGTAAAGCGTGCCATATCCACAATAGGGAGATAACATGATATTACGAAGTGTTGACCTTCTTTTGAAATTCTATTTAGTGCTTCAGAACTTAACTTTGATTAAATCCCTTCTAACTCGTACATTCAAGCATTATTTTAAGTTCATGCCTCCAAGGAGAGTCATTGAACAAGATAGGGGCAAAGGATGCCTAGCTAGACAGAATGTCACAGGGGTTCAGCTAGGCCTATGAAGTAGCCACCCCAGGTTGACATTTTGAATGTCAAGCTCCGACAGGCTATTCAAACTTTAGTCCAGGTAATGATGATATAGGATGCTCCCGATACTTCTAGGATTCATGAGTTCATCCTCTTGAGGATAAACTCACTAGAGTTTTATGGGGTCAGTACTGAGGAAGGATCCAGGGAACTTTATTTATGAGTTGCAGAAAGTGTTCCAAGTTATGCATGTGGCCGAGGTGGAATGTTAGAGTTAACTGCTTACCAGCTTAGTGGTGTGGCAAGAGTATGATTTGATTAGTGTAAGAAGAATAGAAGAGATGGTGCACCACTCTTGAGTTAGCCTGTATTTGAGGATGCCTTATTTGGGTATTTCCTCCCGCGAGTGCTGAGGGAATCAAAGGTCGGGGAATTTTGTAACTTAAAACAAGAATTTATGAGTGTGCAAGCTCAGTTGTCCCACTATGCTCTGAACACGGTTGCTGATATGAGAAGTTGGATGAGTTTGTTCGTAGCTGGGCTCTCCCGTATGACAAACAAGGAGTTCAGGTTAGTTGTGCTAATATGAGACATGGATATAGCTTGGCAGATGATATTTGTGCAGTAGGTTGAGAAGGAAAAGTTCAAGGACAGGAAGGAGTTACGCAATAAGAGAGCCAATCCATCTAGCAATGAGACAAGCAAGAGAAGAAATGGGAATGGCAATTGTCCGCCCCACCTTTTCAGTCAAGACCGTCTGGGCCAGCTCTATTATTTTCCAATGCGCTTGTACCAAGGGTTTGACATGAACAAATGTCCTAGAATTTTTTACTATAGGGTACCCAATCACAAGGGAATGTAGCTCAAGGACCTTACCACCATCTATTATATAGCAAGTGTGGTAGGTTTCATCTCGGAGAGTGTCTTATTAGTAGTAGTGCTCGTTTTAGGTGTAGACAAACGAGTCACTTATTGAAGAAGTGCCCAATGGGTAGAAAATATTATGGGGTCCATAGGGCTCACTCATCTTCATTAGCTCCAGAAGGTAAAGTGACTCAACAAGGGTGCTACTTCAAAGACAAGTGGGGTTACTAACCATTTGTATGTTATGACCAGCCATCAGGATCAGGATAATTCACCGAATATTGTCACCGGTATACTCAAAGTCTTTACTCATAATGTTTATGCATTACTAGACCCAGGTGCTACTTTATCTTGTGTGACTCTCTACATAGCAATAAAGTTTGAAATAAGTCTTAAGCATCTTCTTGAGACTTCTAGTGTCTCTACTATTTTGGGTGAGTCCATTCTAGCTCAAAGAGTCTATAGGGATTATCCCATTTTAGTCCACCATAAAGATACCTTAGTTGATTTAGTTAAGTTAGACATAGTTGACTTTGATGTCATTGTAGGCATAGATTGGCTTCATGTTTGTTATGCCTCCATCAATTATAGAACTAAAGTGGTGAAGTTTTAATTTTCAAATGAGCCAGTCTTAGAGTGGAAAGGTAATTTAGTCGTGCCTAAGGGTCATTTCATTTCATACCTTAAGGCTAGAAAATTGATCTCCAAGAGGTGCATTTACCACATAGTCAAAGTTAGAGATTCTACTGTTGAGTCACCATCTCTCCAGTTTTTTCTAGTTGTAAACAAGTTTCTAAAGTCTATCTTGATGGTCTATCCTAACGATTTACCCGAAGTCTCTCCTGATAAGGAGATAAACTTTGGGATAGATGTCCTTCTAGGTACTCATCTTATATCAATTCTACCATATAGAATAACTCCAACATAGTTGAAAGAGTTAAAAGAGTGGTTAAAAGATCTTCTAGATAAGGGCTTCATTAAACCAAGTGTCTCACCTTGGGAGTGCTCCATTCCTATTAGGGCAAAAAAAAAATAGTCCCCTTAAATGTGCATAGATTACTATCGGTTGAACAAGATCACCATAAAGAACAAATATCCCCTTCCAAGAATTGATGATCTATTTGACCAGCTCTAGGGTGCCACTTGTTTCTCTAAAATAGATCTCAGGTCTGGCTACCATCAATTGAAAGTCAGAGAAAGTTATATCCCAAAGACAACTTTCAGAACCAGTTATGGACATTATGAATTCCTTGTCATGTCATTCGATTTAACGAATGCCCCTGCATGTTTCATGGACCTAATTAATCGAGTGTTAAATCAGTATTAGACATGTTCATCATTGTGTTCATTGATGATATCTTGATCTACTCCAGAAGTGAAGAGGAGCATGTTAATCATCCCAAGTTTGTCTTCAAACCCTTAAAGATCAGAGATTATATGCCAAATGTTTCCAAATGTAAGTTTTGGTTAGCATCTGTGGCATTCCTAGGACAAATTATATCGGGAGAAGGTATTCAAGTTGACTCCCAAAAGGTTAAGGCAGTGAAGAACTGTCCTAGATATTGAACTCCAATTGAGATAAGAAGTTTCCTAGGCTTGGTCGATTACTACAAATGTTTTGTGGAGGGGTTCTCATCTATATCAACTTTCTTGACCAAGTTGACCCACAAAAGACTAAATTACAATGGTTAGAGGCTTGTGAGAATAGTTTTTAGGAGTTGAAAATCTGACTGACTACAGCCCTAGTGTTGTCCCTACCTGAGGGAACATACGGTTTTGTGATTTACTGTGATGCTTCTAGAGTTAGGCTTGGTTGTGTTTTGATGCAAAAAGGCAAGGTCATAGCATATGCTTCCCAGGCAACTTAAGACTCATTAGAGGAATTATCCAACTCATGACCTTAGTCGGTAGTTGTAGCTTTGCACTCAAGATTTGAAGGCACTATCTCTATGTTGGACATATGGATGTGTTTATTGATCACAAGAGCTTGTAGTATGTATTTAGTTAGAAAGAGTTGGACCCGAGGCAGAAGAAATGGCTGGAGATTCTTAAGGACTGTGACATGAGAATTCTCTACCATCTATGTAAGGTTAACGTTCTTGGTGATACTCTCAACAGGTTATCCATGGGAAGCACCGCCCATATTTAGGATAGAACGGAAGAGTTAGCCAAAGAAGAGCACATACTTGCACCTTTGGGGTTCAACTTGTCAATATAGACTAGGGGTGTAGTTGTTCAAAATGGGATTGAGTCATCATTAGTTGTAGAGATGAAAGAAAACCAGGACTAGGATCCCATTCTTCGTTAGTTGAAGGAAGATGTTTAGAAACAAAAAGTGTTAGTTTTTGCAAAAGAGGGAGATGGGGTGTTGACATATCAAGGTAGGTTATGTGTCTCAAGCGTTAATAGCCTAAAGGATAGGATTATGGCTGAAGCCCACAACACTAGATACTCCATTCATTCGGGTTCGACAAAGTTATATCAAGACTTGCAAGAGGTCTACTGGTAGAATGGCATGAAGAAGGTCATCATAGAGTTTATGACTAATTGCCTGAATTATCAACAAGTCAAGGTAGAACACCAGAACTCTTGTGGTGTGTCTGAGAATATAGACATCCCAGAGTGGAAATGGGAGATGATTAATATGGATTTTGTAACCAAGTTACCACGATCTCATAGACAGCATGATTCCATCTGGGTAATAGTAGGCAGGATGACTAAATCAGCTCACTTCTACTAGTTAAGACGACTAACACTATAGAGGACTATGACAGGCTATAAATCCAGGAGTTCTTAGATTGCATGAGGTTCCACTACCCATCATTTCAGATAAAGGAGCCCAATTCATAACACAATTTTGGAAGTCCTCCCAGAAGGGGCTTGGTACAAAGGTGAACCTTAGCACAACTTTCACCCTTAGACAGACGGCCAAATAGAGCATATAATTCAAACTCTTGAGGACATGCTAAAGGCGTGGGTTTTGAATTTCAAAGGTAATTGAGATGATCAATTTCTACTCATTGAGTTTTCTTGCAATTATAGTTTTTATGCTAGTATATAGATGGCTCCATATAAGACTCTTTATGGGAGGAGATGTGTGATACCCCGTGCTTCACATCCTTCATGATGTATATACTGTGGCATGCTATGTAAGGAATATGTGGATTTTTTGGATAGGACGTAAGGAAAAATAAGACTTAAATACTAGTGTCAATATCAAGAGATTAAAGTTTCCAATCCAGGGAATCCATTAAAAATATTCAGGATT
>JBCEWC010001138.1:0-44010 GCA_038996855.1 Solanum aculeatissimum
TGGTTGTTTAATTTTTTTAGGTATCAGTGAAACTAACTGATAGTTTATAAATGTGTGTTATGTATCAGCGAAATAGCTAAAAAAGGGAATTTAGTAATTTTTTTTAAATGGTAGGGAATAATTGTAATTTAGTTTTCAAATGTTGTGTATTTCTGTAATTTTCCCAATTTTAAATTGAGAGAATAGTCACTTGAATTGCAAATATGACCATTTAAAATGTGATCAATTTGAATAAATTGATTAAATTGACCTCGAGACAAAATCATACAAATTAATTAAGGAGCTTTTAAGTATCAACAACTTAAAATAATTAATCAAATTACGAAATGGTTAATCCTAAAAGTAGTTAAACTAAAATGAAATTCAATTTGGGAAATTGATGAACAAATCAATGAAAATTTAATACCAAAATGTGTAATACCTGAAACGAAATGTATAAAATCATTTAAAATATTTTTTTGCATTTTCGGAAGCTAATTATTCTAAATTGTTAAAATTTAAAAAAAAAACTCGATAATTAATCTATATTGTGGACAAAAATAACCTCAAAATTCTAACTTATAACTATATAAAGGGGTCTTCATAAGATTAGAAAAAAGAGAAGGAGAGGAACAAGAAGGAGAGAAATACATTTTAAAAAAAAGTTTTATTCTTTAGTGGTGATCCAAAAGTTTTCCACGTACAAAGGAGTATGCATCTCCAAGTTGTGAGTGCAAGTTATCGTATCTCCGCTATTATGATCAAAACTTAGCTCTGTAATTGTGGTGAAGTTTTACAAGTATTTCATCAATCTAAAAATAAAGCAAGACTCTTGAGTTGATGATCGTGAGGAGATGAATCAGAGAATTGCATCGTTTTTATTAAATTTTATAAAGATTGTAATCTTCACATAAATTCTTGAAATATAAATATCATTGTTTGTTGTTATTTTTCCTTCTTGATTGTTATTTTTCAAGGATGGAACTTAGTCGCTTACAACACTTTTCGAGAGTCAATTTAATTAACTTTCAAAGCTAAATTAGATTGTAATAATTTAATATTTTAAAATAAAAAAATTAATTAATAAAAAATTATACGAAAAAGTACTATAGTTTGTAAATTTTTTTTATATCAATATGATATAAAAATATATATCTTAAAATATTAGTTAAAATTTATATTGTTCGACTCTCAAAAATAATTATGACAACTAATAGGAATTGAGAGAGTAGCAGTCTATCAAAGTGTAGAAAGGGCAATTGCTAATAGACTTGGGTCTCAGTATTTTTCAGAATTTTATCTTTTTAATTCTATAAATTGTTGCATAGATCATAGTGCTCTACGATTTGGTGTCACTTTGGTTAATTTTCAAGATTAAATGGTGTCTAGTATTGTTGTATGCAGTGCAATTTAAGTCAAATTTTCAGAAACATCATTTTATTCATTGAGATTGACAGTACAATTATCAAAGCTGACTAAAAATTTGTAACCCCTCAATTTGACAAAACATTTCTAAAAGGTAGAAAATGAACATACAAAGTTAGTCTTATGAATTTTTATTTAGATTAGCTAGTTTGATACTTGCTCCTTTTAATTTTATCTTCATATCTATCCTCTTATTGTTATCCCTTAACTATCACTCCATAGACAATTATAGTAGTAGGCTAATTGGTCTTGTAGTTGTTCTTTTTGACTTTTACAACTCTGCTCAATTGATACTTGTTAGGTAGTTGGTTAGACATGTAATTTTATCTTGTTATTTAAAATTATGAGATGAAATTTTAAATTTTTTTTAAAAACTTAATTGAAAATTTTAATATCATAATATTTTTCAAATACAAAAATTGATCCACTAATTTATATATTCTATAAAACAAAAATCATTTTATATCTACATAATTTTCTACAAGAATGCCAGAAGAATGACGAAATATTCACGGAAAATGAATATGAAGATATCATTACTAATGATATTGACCAACAGATGACTCAATAAATATAGAACACTACAATCTATGTTGTTCAAACTCTTTAAAAGTGTCAGCGGGTGTGTGTCGAATTTTCAAAAGTAGTGTATTTTCAGAGAATTCGACACGGATGCGGCATTGAGAGTGAAGAGTCTGTGCAACTTAGACTACAACTTATATTCAATTCTACTTATTAAACTAAAGTTCGATCAATAAATATTATTCTCCCATTTATTTTTACTTGTCATTGTTTGGCTTAACACATTCACTAAGAAGATACTGATATACTCCCTCTGTCCATCTTTACTTGGCCCCTATACTATTGTAGGATGTCCAACAATACTTGTCCAGTTTATGAAATCAAGAGATAATTTTACACTTAGTTCATAATTTACCCTTGTCATTAATTGTAGTTATTTCCCTATTACATTTTTAATACATTGCATTAATTATATTCAAAGGGTGATTTGGTAAAATTATCCCTATCATTTACTACTTCTTAATCCCTGTGTCAAGTCAATAGGGGCCAAGTAAAGTTGGACGGAGGGAGTAGTTATTTTACTATATTATCCCTATCAATTGATGTTTAATATTAGGTCTTAACAAATGATTTGAAGAATAGTATTTAATGTTAAGGGTAAAACATGAAAATTATAATTATTTTTTTTATATGTCAAAATTGACAAGTAAAAGTGAAGATCTATTGTATAAATAAGTGATAAATAAAAGTGATCCGAGCGAGTATATTTTTTTTTAGAATAACTTTGTGATATTGTATTACACTTTTGTTATGAGCATTTGCTTATTTGGTAAGATCGTATAAAAAAAAAGTTGGAGAATTTTGTTAGTTTTTATAACTCATGAGATTTTTATGTCTATGAACAAAAATATAACTTAAAAAATTCAAATTACATGTTCAAACAAAACTTTAACTTCATCTCATATAATTTCACATCATAATTTCAAATTACGATTTCATCTCACGTGGCCGAATGGGCCGGAAATTGTATTTTTCATACATTTCTGCCCTTTGTCTATTAATTGCAACTCGTTGTGTCTTAACATGACTTGTTTCAGCTCTTGATTTTGTTACTCCATCCATTCTTTTTTAATTCTCATAATTTTCTTGAAATTAAATAATATAATTTTGACTAATACTTTTAAATGTATTTTTTTATCATATTAATAGAAAAAATAGTAATATATAATACTTTTCAATTTTTGTATAGTGTTTTAATATTTACAATTTTATTTTAAAATATCAAATTAATATAATTTAATTTAACTTTAAAAATTAGTCAAATTGACTCTCTAAACTACACTATGACAATTGAATGGCAATTGAATGTTTTCCATATACTCATATATTGATTATAAGCAGGGGGTGGGAGGTTGGTTGGTAGATGTAGTCAAGGATGTACAAGTTCATCCTAATACATACATATCTACCGGTTACAGGAATTCACGTTAGCACGGACCCAACATATGTTATTTTATTGTCTCGATTTATATGATAGTGATAATTTTTTTTATATCTTTTAAAAAGTTTTAAGTTGTTAATTATTGCGACTTATAGTATATTTTATCTTAATTTTAAATAATATATGTTGTTTATTTTGTTTCAATTTATGTTGCACATATAAAATTTTGAGAAATCAAATTTTGAAATTGACAATTATTGTGACCTATAGTACTTTTTACATCATTTCAAGTAATATACACAAATTTTTTAATTTATTTATGTTATATATTTTTTAATAGTATTTCTTTTTTGACACAAATATAATCATTGAAAGATATTAAAATAGTTATTTAATTTTATTTATCCAATTTAAAAAGAAAGACTTAATTTATGGTTTTATATATGTTTTATCCTATTTCTAGTATTTACATCACTTAAAATAATTGATTGAGGTGGTATCGTAAAATCACAATTGAAGTAGCTGAAAAAATAATTTATTAGGAGTGATATTGTAAAATCATAGTTGGATGAGCTGAAGCAATGTAATCAAGCATGTGAAGCAGATATGTCAATCCAAAATCGCTGAATAACGACGGACGCACACGGTTAAGCTAGTCAAAGCTACAAAAATTAAGTTAATTAAGAGAAGATTATTATAAGTGGTTATATAACATAATTCCCAGAGTATTAATTGGTATGTTCTTGTTGTCAACTTGAGGTTAAAGTAGCTTGGTTGAATAATATATTTTTTCTCTTTTTGATTACATGGGATCATGCATATTAAGGAGCGTTATTCAAAGAATGATTATGACATGTTTTATTGGAAACCATTGGCAGTTGAAATATCATTTTCTTATTCCACTTTGCTTTTTATATGCCTTGGTGGGTTAATTAACTCGTTATTTATATTTTTTATATTTAGTTGAAAATGAGAAGTAATCAAAGGAAATCATTGAACATAATTGCCCTGAATTTGGAACACAATATTTAAGAGGGAATTAATTAGAGTTAGTTTTAATTATTTGATGGGAACGTAACAAGTGAAACAACAAAAAAATTGATACACATATTCTTACGCGGCACTTCACTTCAAAAATTGTGTCCAATCACACGCTATTATAATCTTAACATTAGCGTCCAAAGAGTGTTATTTTTACTTTTGTCACCTAAGCTAAATCAATATATGCACTTTGTAGTTTTAAGTACTAAAATATCTCTATTTAATAATGTTTCTTCAAAGTATAGTTGAAAAAAAAATTAAAATGACACTTATTTTGGAATTATTTTTTAAAAATTAACGCAACACTTATTTTGAGATGGAATGAATATATATATTTTGCATTTCAATTAATTTGAATTTATGCATAGTAAGTCGATCATGAAAGGGGTTTTGCTCTAATGGATTTTGTTTCTTTTTTGGCATTTCTGTGACTCAAATCCAGAACTTCAATCCAGTTGGGTGGTTATATGCATTTTGAGAAAAAAGAATTTATATAAATGAGATTTTGCTTTTATGTAGTCTTACTTACAAAATTACAATTGAAAATTATGATAAAGTAATAAATATTTTTTGTAAACTTTTTATAAATGTCATACTATTAGATAGAAATTTCCATAAATCTCGACTTTTTACCAAATTACTAAAATTATCAATTTTTTGAAGGCAAATGATACCTAAAATGTTCCGATTGATACCTAAAAAAAAGTCTTGAGAATTTAAGTTTGCTGTGTTAAATAAGGAAAACTAACTAAGTCTTAAATTGTGACTCCATAATTAGTGCAATTTTTTTTAGTATAGTAGTCTAATCAGTGTCAATCACTTATTAATTACTCAATCTTTCACATTTAATTTGCAATTTCAAAATTATGTCTTTTTTTGTTTCATCTCCAAAAAAGAAAAATTGTCCGTCTTCTTCTTCCTTCGTTGAAAGAATTCATTCTTCTTTCTTCGTTGAAAGAATTCATTCTTCTTTCTTCTTTATTTTTGTATCAGTTAACATATTTTTATGGATTCGTCGCCATCATTCAATCTTGGTTTGACCCAATCAATTGTTGACAATAACAATGTTCATCCACTTCCAGTAGATCCAACGGAAGAAGTTGCTCATAACATTGTGCGCGATTTCGTTGATGAAATTTTACCAGAAGAGACCATAGTAATGAAGGACACATGATCAAGTTTCAAATCTACAGTCCGAAAATCACATGCAAAAAGGAGGGAAAAAGTTGAAACCGTTATCGCCTATTCTTCTTTGTCAAAGAACAAATACTTTCTTCCTTATTTTTGTATCAATTAACATATTTTTATGAATTTATTCAACTTTAACACATTTGATATGTGAATTCATTCTTTCAAAAATAACTACCTATTTGTTTAATGAACATGATAGTTGTTAATTCTAACATTTATACTTTATTTAGATACTTGAATGATTTTTTTATTTGATAAATCAGAGTAACTGTATCAAAATTTCATTCTTTCAAAAACAACTACCTATTTGTTTAATGAATATGATACTTGTTAATTCTAACATTTATACTTTATTTAGATACTTGAATGATTTTTTTATTTGATAAATCAGAGTAACTGTATCAAAATAAATTCATTAATATTGATATCAATATCAAAAATGCCCCCAAAAATCACATATCAATCAATATTTTTAGTTTGATTTTGCAAAATGTTTTGACTTAATTTTGAATATCGTCAACAGTAAGACTTTTGATACGTGAATCTATTCTTCCAAAAAATAACTATCTATTTCTTTAATGAACTAGATACTTATTAATTCTAACGTTTATATTTTATTTAGATACTTTAATAATTTATAAATTTTTACTTTTTTATTTGATAACTCAGAATAACTGTATCAAAATAAATTCATTAACATTGAAACATTAACGATTAGGTAAAAAAACGACTGCATAACTCTAGTGTTTGTGTATCAATACTAAAAATGTCCAGAAAACACATATCAATCATTGTGTTAGTTTGATTTTGTAAAATATTTTGATTTGATTTTGAATTTCTTCAACATTAACACTTTTGATACATGAATTTGTTCTTCCAAAAATAATTACCTATTTCTTTAAGTCGTGTGTAGGACAAATTAGACATGAACTTTTCTGGAGGTATAAAGTACAAAGACCCAATCACCATATAGTGGACAAATAATCTATTTAAACAAAGTTTCAAGTATCTAAAAATGTAAATAAGTTGAAGTATCAACTAACAATTTATGACATTTAAAGATACTTGATGCAACGGGAATTGATAAAAAGGAATTTGAAGAAAATGAAAGTATAAGATGAGAAAAAAAAATAAATATTTGATTTGATACGAGACATAAATACAACAATAAAACTTGATACAACCAAGTTAAAACTATGTTGTTGAACTTGATACAATGAAATAACCTTTTCAATTTTCATAACATCCAATTTGATATAGAGAAGATTTTTGAATTATAGTTGATACAATGAAATTCCAAGAGTAATGAAGCACGAAAATCTTTCTCTCCGTAGTCAAAATCACACCTCGGATTAAGAACAAGAGGATTTTGTTCTATTTGTGACACTTTCTCCATTTGAACATTCATCTCCGACTCAATAAGAACTTGAGTAACTTCGACAACTTGTGAAGATTCTTCGATTTGAGATACTAATAACTGTGTTTGAACAACATTAAAGGACTGAGGAGGATCTCTAATTGTGTGAGACCTATACTTCTTCATACAAACACAAAAGTCAAAACGATAAAGAAGAACAAATTCAATAAGGACAAAAAATTATTAAAAAAGAAAGAAAGAAAGATGAGAATGACAATTTGTTCAATGATCTTAGATTTCAAAAAAGGAGAGAAAATTTTGAAAAGGAAAGAAATAATTATGCGAAAATTAATTATGGGTTAACTTTAATTTGAAATTAATTATGGATATTTGACTAATGCATAGTGATTGACAACTAATTGAACTCTAAAATTGAAAATTCAAAATAACCGTAATAATAGGCTCGTAAAAGGTTGAGTGAGAAAGTTAATACTAAGTATCAAATAAGAAGAGAGAGAATGTAAAAAAATGAAAATTTTGTAATTTTTTTAAATGGTAAGGAATTTTGAAGATTATGATAAAATAAGTTATGTATTTATATAATTTTTCCTTTTTTTAATAGCATTTGAGGTTATTGGGTAAAACCAAACTTTATGATGAACAACATAAAATTTGAACAACATAATGATTCTAGAAGTTACATAGATATTCATCGATCTTCTCCAAAATATTAAACTAAGTACAGTTAATTTCTTTCATTTTTTTTTGTTAGGTGTTAAGGGTTGGGTACCCATATATTGTAAGACCAAAATAGTGAATTTAATGAAGCTAACATCGTGAATAAATACTGCGTAAGTTGTAACAAATTTCATTTTAATCGAAATGACAGAATTGATATATAGTTTAAGGAAAAGCATATCTTACAAGGACTAAATATATACACATATACGTGAAAACTAATTCCAAAAAGTAAAATAGGTACACTAATTTTTTGTGGAATTCAAGTAATATATAATAAAAAATATTTATTCAATCAAACAACTTAAAAGGTAATTGCATAATACATTTTATTAATAAATAAACAATGATTGATAACTAAAATTTAGAAAAGTAAATTACAGTAATAATATAAAATAAATCAATCCTAGAAGAGGAGAGGGTGGAATAGCATTAGTCAAAATTGGTTTGGTTGGGGATTTTCAGGGTTGGTTGATATGTAACTAGCTAATATAGGGGTTTCTTGAGAAAGGTATGAAAAAAAGGTTATATTATAATTTTCATTATAAAGACATTTTGGGAAGACATAATGAGGTTTTTTAAATTTTATTTGCACAAGTAACTTAAATGCTTCAAACTTACTGATTGAAAGCTATTTTAAACCTTTCCTTTCATGGTTTCGTTTTAAATAAATAATGTTTTTAATATGAATATATTCTTCAAGAAACTTCAATTCTGTAAAATAAAACATATTTTTTAATTAATTTATTCTTAATCAAAGGTCTAATTCTTGATTATGTAATTTTTTATTTATTTAAATAAGGATAACAGTGAAAGGAAAAAGAAATTATTTTCTTAATTTTGTGAAATACTAGAATTTGTTTTAAACAAAATGCAAAGATAAACATATCACTTATTTTGAAATAGGAAGTATATAAAAATAAAATACACACAAACATTAATGATTGTGGAAGTAAAGTATGAAAATTGACAATGAGGTGGCAAACATATGTCAATAAAGTAGTATTCTTAACGAATTCTCTAACAATCACATAAGAAGATGTCAATTAATAGAAAGCACAATTAACTATAGGTGTAACAGAACCACCTCATCAAACTGTTTGGTTGTGTGGAATTATTGTTCAAATAATTTTTGATAATCTTAGCGTTATCATCAATTTTTAATTATTTTATTTGCTTTTTAACAATTTTTAATACCTAATAACATTATTATTTTTTATGATAATTAATATAACATATCAAATAAAAAATATTTTAATTAAATTATTTGAGTTAATTCAATTATTTTTTTATTGGCTGTAATAAGAACTAATGGTCGATGAATAAATCAAAACCTGCCTACATTTAAATAAAATAGACCAGTTATATTTTCGAGGACTAATTTACCATTTGAAAATTCTCACAGCGAGAGAGGATAGAGAAATTGGTTTCTATATACATACTAGTTATGAAGATTTCGTGTAATGCATGGATTCAATAGTTATTTACAATTTATTTTTAATGATACAATTAAATGTTATTAAATCATCTTATTAAGTGTAAAATAAATATTCAATAAATATTATTAATATTGATTAATTTTAAGTTTAATGATTTAAACGATTTTAAATTTTTACTCCAAATAAATTAAAATATTATATATATATATATATATATATATTTATGTGGTGGCAAATCATCTCATTTTTTGTACAAATTTCATGTGAAAAAGTCAATTGAGATATCTTTAATTAAAATATTTTTTTTATCATCGATTGCTGATTTTTTACTAAAAAATACACAATTATTACTAACACTCGAATTAACGAAGCTATAGTTAAAGTATATGAATTTTAAACTAAAGATTATAGTTGAAGCGAGTTCCATAATTTCAAAAAAATTATACACTAATTATATTAAAATAGAACAAAAAAATAATTGTTTAAATTCTCATAAGAGGAAATTTGGGATGAAGCATACACGTCGACGAAGAGGTGCCTGCATCATCTCCAACTCCCTCTTATATAATAAGAGAAATCTAGAATGTAAAGCTATTTATGTATTTGTTACAACTCCAATGAACAAAATAAGTGAAATAGCAAATTAAATTAACTATAGGATCCTCTAGTAGGGATGAGGGTTTGAATTATAATTATAAATAATAGCTATAATTTATCTATTTAATCAAATGACAATGCAAAAGAGGTTATAAATCGGTCAAAATTGAATGTCAATAGTATATATCATTGTGTGAATGAAAATAATAAAAATTGGTGAAGAGTTCCATATAATTTGTATGTTGCAAATTATGAATGAGTTTAATGATCTAAAGTAGGGTTAAAAAGAAACTTATTATTATGTGTGATATAAGATGTGCCATGAATGTTTTCAATGATTAATCAACTTACTCATGATATTGTACTAAAAGATATCTGTGTTGGGTTAACATTGTGAAGGTTACATTCCTCTCATTAAATATCTACGCATATCTACTTGCATCGATGCTATAGTATTATTGCGATGATGCTTTGTGTGGATGAGAGAAAATAGGTAATAGGCTATACGTCTGTGGCAAATTCATATTGAGAGAAAATAGGAGTTGAATGGTGGATATTTTTTTTTTCTTTTTCTATTATGGTAACGCGTCCACATACATATTAATTTGTGTTTGTTACTTCTAATTTTGGAATTTTAATAATCAAAATTTAGGGATTTTCGGACCTTGAATTCCTAAACTTAAAATGTTGATTTCTTCTTCATCTCAACTCTATTTTCGAAATCGTTTTCACCGTTGAATTCCTTATTATGTGGAGAATAATTTTATATATTAATTTTTAGATTTCGATTATGTTTTCCTACATAAGATTTTTGACCCTTTTTCTCCGAATTGATTGATTTTAGTATCATTAGATTCATTATGTGATTGTGATGCTATATTTGAATAGATTTTGGTGAGTTGGAGTATCGTAGAAGAGGGAAAGTGACAAATTTATCTTTTATTTGAGACTATACTTGAGGCAAGTGGATTTTTAGCCTTTTGTTAAGTATGAATGAACCTTGTATGCTCCTATGTGCATGAAATTGAGTATTTGGGGGGTAGAATTGTATCATTGTAAGTTTGATCGTGACTTCTTGTATTGAATACTTGTTCATATGGTTCTACGTTGATTTATAAATTAATTATGAATTCATAATCTATGTGATCTTGTGAATCATTCGACATTGATGATATTAAGATATTGATGATATTGAGATACTGAGACACTAATGATATTGAGATACTGGTGATAACGAGACATTGATGATATTGAAACACTAATGATATTGAACTATTGATGATATTGAGATATTGAGATCATGATGATGTTGATACTATGTTATGATTGTGATCATGCACATTGCATTTATTATTATTTGTGCATTGATACTTGTGATGACTACAACTGATATACATGTAAGGTAACACGTGGATTGGTGGCTGAGGTCTCTACCATTCGAGCCGAGATAATATACTAGCGGATATTGGGTCTGAGGTGATTTTCGGATAAGTGACATGAGCCAAGGTCATGATCACAGATACATGGTCCTTGTGTGGCCCCCACGAGTTTTGACTAAGGCAGTATATCTGCTCAGCAAATGTGTATTCTAGGAAAGACATGCATCACGATTACTTGACATTGCATTGCATTATGTATATTTTATGACATCCACTCCATCTCATTTTATATTTGGTTGATACTGTCGTATATTGTTTATGAGATTGTATACTTATTATAATTTTAATTGTGGAAAAGTGTTGGATTTACTTATATACCTATGTATTGAGATATTATGCCAAATGACGAGTATATCTTCGTTACTGTGACCTATATATTATCTTGTAGTGCGACTTTTCTGAGTGCAAGGTTGTAGTTCGGCGAATTGTACAATTCAGAATACACTATTGAGAGTTTTGGGTGTGTTGGAGACTTTGGGGCAGACTGGTAGCCCAACTGACACTTTTGATACTTCACAGACTCGAGTTGGGGTTCAACCTCAAGATCAGTAGTAGGCCCCTGAGTCCTAAATTTAGGTGGACCAGCCACTAGCAACTCTGATTATTGAGATTCCACCAGTAGTTGTCTTGACTGATGATGAGTAGTAGAGGTATGAGAGATTCTGAAAAATGGCCTCATATCAGTTTCATGGTAGGAAAACAGAGGATGCACATGAGTTTCTGACCACTTGTAGAGAGTAACTAGAGACCGTGGGACTAGTAACTACACATGGTGTGAGATATATTACCATTAAACTCTGTGGGCCACCAGGGAGTGGTGGAGGACTTATACATAATCTCTTCCAGCTAGGTCTCCTCAGATGAATTGGGAGACATTTTCAGATGCCTTTTATGATCGATTTGTTCCTTGGAGTGTTCGTGAGAAGAGCCAATTGAGATTTAAGAGTTTGGGGCAAGGTACCATGAAAGTGTCAGAGTATGAGGTTCGTTTCTGCCAATTGGCCCATTATGCTACAACTATACTTCTGACCGAGGTGGAGAAGGTTCACTGGTTTGTGAGAATTCTAGTATATCCTATCAAATAGATGATATTCTGGGTAGCTAGGGATAAAACTTCCTTTTAGTCGATGGTTAGTGTTGCCAAGGAGGCAGAGCTGATGCAGAGAGAGGAGTTTGGGGACCCCAAAAGGTCCATACTTCGAGATAGTATTCAGGTGCTCCATTAAGGGATAGAGGTATGGTCAGATGAGGTAGTTCAATTTTGCATCTTGGGTTTCATGCAGCCTTGCCAGATTTAGAGGGAGGATAAGGTCCCTGTGATTCCTATAGTTTCAGGTAGAGTTCATCTGGTCCCTAACAGACGCCTACGGGCCGGAGAGACTATAACATCCCTCCTTCTTCTTCACAACAGTGGTTCACCTCGAGATCTTTCTATGGGTGTGGATCTCCCGATCATTTGATGCCTAGTGCCCTAGGTAGACCCATTCTAGGCCCCACTATACATACTCCACAACACCAGTTAGAGATCTGGTGCCACCAACCAGAGGTTCAACCCCATAGACTAAGGGTTGGGGTAAAGGTCAGACTGATAGAGGTGGACGTACTAGTGGTAGGGGATCAGGTGATACTTTTACTCAATTAGGTGGTAGGGGGTCAACTTCTATGGGTGAAGGTCAAGGTGCCCATTTCTATGCCTTCCCAGGTAAACCCAAGGCCGAGGCCTCTGATGCTGTGATCAAAAGTATTGTTCCAGTTTGTCGTCGCCCCACATCTATGTTATTTGATCCTGGCTCTACTTATTCTTATATGTCTGCTTATTTCTTCTTAGGGTTTGAGTTGCCTTATGATTCCATGTTTGTGCCTGTTCATATTTCAACCCTAGTAGGAGAGTCCTTAATAGTGGATCGAGTGTACCGATCTTGCCTTATTACTTTGACGGGCTATGAAACTTGGGTAGACTTGATTATATTGGATATGGTAAATTTTGATATTATTCTGGGTATAGATTAACTATATCCTTATCGTGTTATTCTTGATTGTTATGCCAAGACCGTTACCTTAGCCATGCTAGGTAGACTGAGGATTGAGTGGACAGGTTCAAAGGGTTCCTATCCTAGTAAAGTAACATCTTACTTAAGGGCCCAAAATTTGATTGATCGAGGGTGTTTGGCATACTGAGCTTTTATTTGTGATACTGATGAGTCACCTTCTATGGAATCTATTTCAGTGGTTTGTGAGTTCCCGGATATATTTTCTACTGATTTGCTATGAGTTTTTACTGATCAGGACATTGATTTTGCTATTGACCTTGAGCCGGCACCAAGCCCATTTCTATCACTCCCTATCGGATGACTCCAGGTGAGTTCAAGGAACTAAAGGAACATCTATAGGATCTATTGAGTAAGGGCTTTATTCGCCCTACGTGTCACCTTAGAGTTCCCCAATTCTATTTATTAAGAAGAAGGATGGGTCTATGAGGATATGTGTTGATTATAAACAGTTGAACAAAATGAATGTCAAGAATAAGTACTCGCTCCCTCGCATTGATGACTTGTTTGACCAGCTTCAGGGAGCTACATTATTTTCTAAGATTAACTTAAGGTCTGGGTATCATCAACTTCGTATTCGGCCATCAGATATTTCCAAGATATCTTTTCGGACCAGGTATGATAATTATGTGTTTCTTGTTATATCTTTTGATTTGACTAACACCCCTACAACATTTATGGAGTTGATGAAGGGGTGTTCCGATAACATCTAGATTCATTCATGATTGTGTTTATGGATGATATTTTGGTCTACTGCAAGACCGGAAGGACTATGTGAGACATTTGAAGATTGTGCTCTAGAGGCTTAGGGAGGAGAAGTTGTATGCAAAATTCTCCAAGTGCGAGTTCTGGTTGAGTTTGGTAGTATTCTTAGGGCACGTGGTGTTCAAGGAGGGTATTCGAGTTAATTCAATGAAGATTGAGGCCATTCAGGGTTGGACTAGGCCTATCTCAGCTATAGAGATTCATAGTTTTGTAGGCTTGGCTGGTTATTATCATTATTTTATTTAAGGTTTCTCTACCATTGCAGCTCTACTGACTAGACTTACTTAGAAGAATGTGATATTTCATTGGTCCGATGAGTCTAAAGATAGCTTCTAAAAGCTCAAGTTATTATTGATTTCAGCTCCTATTTTGACATTGCTAGAGGAGAGTGTTAATTTCACTGTTTATTGTGATGCTTTGGGAGTGGGGTTAGGTGATATGTTGATGTAAAAAGGGAATATTATTGCTTATGTTTCTAGATAGTTGAAGGCCCATGAGAAGAACTCGCCCACCCATGATTTAAAGTTGGTTGTGGTTGTGTTCGTGTTGAAGTTATGACATCATTAATTATATGGAGTCCATTATGAGATCTTTACTAACCATCACAGTATTCAGTATATCTTCAGTCAGTAGGATCTAAATCTGAGACAAAGAAGGTAGATTAAGCTTCTAAAAGATGATGACTTGACTATTCTTTATCATCTTGAGAAGGCTAATGTGGTGGCCGTTGCTTTGAGTAGGACAAATTTTATTATGAGGAGCCTAGCAACTATCCAAATTAAGGAGCAACCATTGACTAGAGATGTTCAGAGATTGGCTAGTGGGTTGGTAATGTTACAGATTTTAGAGCAGGGTGGAGTGCTTGCTTCCATTGAGGCCCGCTCATATTTGATGGATCAGATTCATGAGAGACAGTTTAAGGATGAGAAGTTTTGTGTTATTCGGGATAATGTGACTAGAGGTGAAGCTAGGGAAGTAATGCTTGATTCTAATAGTGTTTTGAGGATTGAGAGTTGTATCTGTGTGCCTAAAATGGGAGATTTGATCAAATTGATACTTGAGGAGGCATATTATACTAGATATTCTATTCATCTAGGGACCGCGAAGATGCACCATGACTCGAGTCAGCTTTATTGGTGGTTTGGTATGAAAAGAGACACAGTTGAGTTTGGTTCCAAGTGCTTGACATGTCAGCAGGTCAAGTGTGAGTACTTGAGGCCAGGTAGGGAGCTCCAGAAGATGCCCATTCCTGAATAGAAGTGGGAGCGTATTTCTATGGACTTTGTAGTTGGTCTACCTCCTACTGTGGATGGTTTTGATTCTATTTGGGTAGTGATGAACAGATTGACCAAGTTTGCACACTTCATTCTGGTTAAAGTGAAGTATACTATGGAAAGACTGGCCCAACTTTATATTAGTGAGATAGTGAGACTTCATGGGATCTCGATTTCCATTGTGTCAGATCGAGACTCGTTGTTTACTTTACATTTTTGGAGGCCTTTTCAGAGTTGTTTGAGTACTCGCTTAGATTTGAGTACAACTTTTCACCTTCAGACTGATAGCCAGTCTGAGAGGACTATTCAGGTATTAGAAGACATACCCCGAGCTTGTGTTATTGATTTTAGGGCTAGGTGGGACCAATATTTAGCCTTGGTAGAGTTTTTCTACAATAATAGTTATCATTCTAGAATTCAAATGGCTCCTTTTGAGACCTTGTATGGCCGAAGATGCAGATCGCCCATAGGTTGGTTTGACACGGTAGCGGTGGTGAGTATGGGTGTTGACATATTGAAAGATGATCTTGAGCGGGTGCGGTTGATCAGGGTAGATTGATGACAACTCAGAGTCACCAAAAGAGCTATGTTGATACGCGAGTTCGACCTTTAGAGTTTGCAGTTGAGGATATAGTTTGGTTAATAGTCTCACCTTTGAAGGGTGTTATGAGATTCGACAAGAAAGGAAAGCTCAGTCTGAGGTTCATTGGTTCTTTTGAGATTCTTGATAGAGTGGGAGAGATGGCTTATAGACTTGCTTTGCCATCCAATTTGTCTTCAGTCCATCCTACTTTTCATGTTTCGATGTTGCGGTATTACATCCCAGATAAGTCTCATATGATTTCTATAGATTCAGTTGAGTTGAGCCCCGACTTAACTTATGAGGATCATCTAGTGGCCATTTTTGATAGGTAGATGAGGAAGTTGAGGACTAAGGAGATCTCTTCAGTGAAGTTCCAGTGGAGCCATAGGCCCGAAAGAGAAGCTACATGGGAGATAAAGTCTGATATACGGGCCCGGTACCCTCAGTTGTTTGAGCCTTCATGTATGTCCCTTATATCATATTCAAGGACAAATATTATTTTTAGTAGTGGATGATGTAATGACCTTGAAGGTCATTTTTGGCATATTCGACTTAATTATTATTTTGTTCTTCTCAAAAGTTGTCTCGAGTCATTTTTGGATAAGTCTAAAAGTCAAATTTTGAAAATCTTTTAAAAATATGGAGTTTTACAAAAGAAAGAATTTTCAAAGGCTTAAAGTTGGAAATTTTGAGTTCTGAGGCTATTTTGAGTGTCAAAATTTGATTTCATCAATTTTATCAGTTCTAAAATATCGAATCTGGTCTAGGAGAGCTTACAAAACTGAATTTGGAGTTAAACAAAGATTTTAAGCCCAAAGTTTCAATTCTAGTTCATTTTAGATCATAGGTTTGACTTTGGTCAACATTCCAAATTTGAGAGCTCGTATCAAAATTCCATCAGTTTTAGTGGTTCTGAGTGGTGAAACTAACACTACAAATGGCTTCATTGTAATTTTTAGAGCTTCGTGAATATTTTAAATTTTTGAGTCTGAAACTAGTTTAAATGATCTTTCTCGTGTTCGGGACCTTGAGGTTCCAGATTTGAATTCCGATGATTCCATTGAGTCTGAATCGTCATTTCTAGTAGGGTTCCATATTTGATTTGTGATCACGGGGTTCCAAATGAATTTCGAAAGTCCAGTTCGTGATTTTAATTGTGTTGTGTTATTGTTGGTGTAGTTGATCTGGTGCTACCCACCTTACACTCCGCGTTCGCGGGTGTGGGGCCGCATTGGCGGAACCTCCTGTTAGGGGAACCTTCGCATGCACGGATCGAGTCCCGTATTTGCAGAGGCTTGGGGTAAGTTAGTGCTCCGTGTTCGCAGATTTCTGTCTGCGTTCGTGGAGTGCAAGGGTACCTGAAGAGTGTCTCATTTTTAAATACGTGATTTAAATCTTTTTCACCATTTCTGACATTTTAAGTTTCGTTCTAAGAGAGAATTTTCAAGGTTTTGAATGCAAATTGATCGGGTAACTATTTTCTAACCTATTCAACTATTTCTCATTGATTAATTTGTATTTTTAACTTCTAATTTTGGGATTTTAATGGTGAAATTTGGGAATTTTCGGACTTTCAATTCCTAAACTTAAAATGTTGATTTCTCCCTCGTCTTAACTCCATATTCGAAATCATTTTCACTGTTGAATTTCTTATTACGTGGAGAATATTTTTTCATTTATTAATTTTTAGATTCCAGCTATATTTTTTGGTATGAGATTTTTGACTATTTTATCCCTTTTATCTGAATTGATTGATTTTAGTGTCATTAGATTCATTATGTGATTGTGATGCTATATTTGAATAAATTTTGGTGAGTTGGAGTACCGTAGAAGAGGGAAAGTGGCAAATTTATCTTGATTTGAGACTTTACTTAAGGCAAGTAGACTTCTAACCTTTTGGTACGTATGAATGAACCTTGTATGCTCCTATGTGCATGAAATTGAGTATTTAGGGATAGAATTGTAACATTGTAAGTTTGATCATGACTTCTTATATTGAATACTTGTTCATATGGTGTTACATTGATTTATAAATTAATTGTGAATTCATAATCTATGTGATCTTGTGAATTATTTGGCATTAATGATATTGAGATACTGATGATGTGTAGACATTAATGATATTGAGATACTGATGATACTGAGACGCTAATGATATTGAGATACTGGTGATAATGAGACATTAATGATATTGAAACATTGATAATATTGAGATATTGAGATCATGATGATGTTGATACTATGATATGATTGTGATCATGTACATCACATTTATTATTTTTGTGCATTGATACTTGTGATGACTACGATCGAGATGTGAGTAAGGTAACACGTGGATTGGTGGTCGAGGTCTCTACCAGTCGGGTTGAGGTAATATACTAGCGGATATTGGGTTCGAGGTGATTTTCGGACAGGTGACATGAGCTGAGGTCCTTGCCGGTCATGATCACGTACATGGTCCTTGTGTGACCCTCATGGGTTCCGACTAAGGCAGTACATCTGCTCAACGAATGTGCATTCTAGGATAGACATGTATCATGATTACTTGACATTGTATTGCATTGCATTATGTACATTTCATAGTGTCCACTCCATTTCATTTTATATTTGGTTGATACTATCATATATTATTTATGAGATTGTATACTTATTATATTTTTTATTGTGAGAATGTGTTGGATCTACTTATATACTTGTGTATTGAGATATTATGCCAAATGATGAGTATATCTTCATTACTGTGACATGTATATTATATTGTGCTGGGACTTTTCTGAGTGTAGGGTTGTAGTTCGGCAGATTGTGGTTGGGATTTAAGAAGTTACTTGTGTTCTTCATTGCCTTACTTTAGGTTAGTTCCATTTTGCTTAGTATCCTGTTGTTTGGTGCTCACCCCTTGCAATATTTTTGTAATTTGTGAGTCCGATCCATTATGCTAGACTTCTATTTGTTGGATCAAGCTTCTGGATTACTTTTAAGGTATCTGCTTATGTCTCCAACAGGCCTTTGAGAATCTCATTTTATGTTTTTATTTTATTTGAGGACTAGACATTATATCTTGTATTTCGTTTGTGTATTCGATACATAGAAACTTGTACATGTGACACCAGTTCTTGGGATAGTTATATTTTATTTTCTTCCACTTATCTATCTTATTAGACTGTTATCTTTTATTTTTTCTATTTTTTAAGTCGTTTGATTTTGGGTTGACTCGCCTTGGTGGGTTAGGTGAGTGCTATCACACTCCAATTTTGGATTGTGATAATTACCCAATCAGAAATTAGGGTCGAACTATAGAGAAATGCTCAAGTTAGAATTCAATTCAAGAAGTAGCAATGGTGCTTTAATCTTTTGTAGCATGAGCAAGCAATACATAGAAACTAACAATAATCTGAAAGTAAAATCGTGGGGGAAATATTTACTACAACTAAGCAAAAATAGTAAAGAATAAGAAGGTTAAGATAACTTTTAGCGGAGGTACATAGACATACAAGTAGTAATTAGTATGGGTGTTTTAAAATATTCAAAAGATGATGAATCTATATGGGTAGGGAAGGTGGATCTAATATTTGATCACGATTTTCTCAACTAAAGATCAACTATCCATAATACTTTCTCAAGCTACTGTGGGTTCAAGACTTAACACCTCAACCTTCGCAAAAACTCCCAAATCTCTAAGGAAATTTCATTAACTCAACACATTAATGACTATTCATTATTTAACCTCACCTCATGCACCCTTCTCAGACATACATGAGAATCCTAAGCTAGAATTGAGTTTGCAACCTCAATTTATACATGAAAATATGGATAAATAACAAAACCCATAAGAATCATCAATAACTTAAGTAAAATTGAACACCCAACAACCAATTACAATATTATATTCTACATTATTCCCCTAGAAGTACTAAGGTTTTCAACTAATCATCAAATAGAGCATGGGTAAATTATAAAATAGATTTTCATCCATTGTGATTGTCTTCAAGCTCAAGAAATCAAAAGAAATAAATATAAATACTTTGCAAAACCCTTATTCTCTCTAAGTAAGAAATTGTACTCCTCTATTCTAGAATCATGTACTACTCTAAACTAAAGATTAAAACTCTCAAAATAATCTCTCCTCTCCTTTGGTGTGTTGTATCCCTTTGTTGTGTACTCTCCTTTGCCAACCACTGAGCCTTTTATACATTGTACAAAAAATACAAAGTATCTTCCTCGAAAATCCAATCTATAACATTTGTCGACTTTGCAAGTCAGTGACTCGTGATGCCCTTTTGCTCACAGACTACTTGTTTATTTGGAACTTGAGTTCGTTCTTAAATCAGTAACTCAAGGCAAAATTAATGATCAATTATGCGAGATATATCGAGTTCACCAACTGATTTTGGGACTCGCCAACTTACTTCAGTAGCTCTTTTTTTTTAGTTTGCCCGTCTCTTGTTGGGTGCTCATTTGACGAGGTCTAGGTGTTTTTAGAAACTCGTCAATTACCCTTTTGTGATGCTCAATATTGAATTTCTCCTTGTTAGCTCCTTTTTGACCTCTTTTTGCATGTGTGTGTCCCAAGTATTTCCCAATCTCTGTCTTCTGCAAAAACAATAATTCTTGTCAGTTTATAGCATAAAATAGGACACCAAAAATACTTTTAATGCATAGTTAAGCCCTATATGAGTGCAAATTCACCACTCATCATTGAACTATGTAATCCATGGTATATTCTATAATGTGGAGTTTGATCACATGTGCCGTGGTAATTACACAGTCTAATAAGTACGCCATGGATCTTGAACTGAGATTCAGTAGGTGTTAGTAATATAACATACATGCATTACTCTAAATAACATAACACTATATTGCATTGTACTTCATCCTTGTATTCTAATATTTGTGTGTGATGATATAGACTCGTGATTACTGAATTATAGAATATTGTGATGATTTATATGTATATACGTGTCGAGGTACAAGTTAAACTGTTTTATACATGCTCTGTTTCTTATGAGTGAGAACTGTCAGTTCTAGTTGATTTTTTTTTAATGTAGGTTGTAGTTGTGAAAGTTTGAATAACGTGTGATAAAATACTTGTGTTCTGTATTACTTAACTTAGAGTTAGGTAGGAATGATTGCTGAGTATTATGTTGTTTGATACTTATTTTCTTGCTTTCTACATTTCTGTAGGTTACAGATCCGGAACATCTTGATTAATCCTTCTCACCTTTATCCGAGGCTTGTTTAAATAGTTTGTGAGGTAGTTGCTTGTCACTTTGTTAGACATTACTTATTTTTTCATTAGGTTTTTATTCTGTTCTAGACACAAAGACATTCAAACATGTATTTCTTTCGAGTCTAATATAATATTTAGAGGTTTTGTACACATGACACCAGGTCTTTAGAATGCATTTGAATATGTTATGTGTATCTGAAATGTTCATAGTATATTAGTCTTTTATTTTGTTTCACTTTCATTTTTTTAGACTGATCTATCTTGGTTTGATAAGGTATGTGCTATTACACCAATTTTTAAGTCATAACAATTATATATTAAAAGTGAATTATACATGCAATATAAATGAATTAAAATTATATAATTATAAATGATAAATATTTTTTAAATATGATATATTTAATTAAGTTTTTTTAATAATTTTTTTTCAACTAATTTTGTATTCTGAACTCCAACACCCCCTCCCCGCTCAAGTAGAAGGTGATGTGATTCTAACCTTGAGAATAAAACCATGCTGAAAAGCACTAATGAGTGACTTTGACAGTTTGCTTGAATTAACTTTTTAAAAGTCACTTATAAATTAAAATTTAAAAGTTATAAGTTGAGAATACTTAATTTTTGACTTTTGATTTTTGATTTTCTTGTACTTTTCAATTTAATAAAAGTGCTTAAAATTATATTTTTATGTTTTTCAAACATTTAAAAAAAAATTAAAGTAAAAAATTCTATAAAATAAATCAATCCAAACACCACTCAATAAAAATATCGTTGAATTAATAAATTAAAATAACAATTCACTTAATACATTTACTGTTGAAGGAAATTAGACTCGGTCACCTATGTGGGTTAACACAGATCCATGAAAAAAAATTAAATATGTATAATTATGTATTATATATTAATAAAAGAAGAGACACAACTATCTGAATAGTTTTATCCCTTTAGGATTATAAAAGGTTTCTTTTGAAAAGAAACAACGTAACTTTTCCTGCAAAAATTAGAGAACAAAAATATAACTTTTTTCTGATTCCTCTCCTTCTCTCTTCTCTAAATTCCTACCAAGATTCTGTGAAGATTCTTTGAAGATTTCTTCTCCAAAAAGTGTTGGAACAAATTCTGTAACAAGTTTTGATTTTAGACTATGACTATTTCGATGTAGTTTGTGTTTATATACATGTGACTGCACTAATTAACCAGTGAAATTAATTCAATGATCATGCAAACAATGTGTTTAATTAGATTCTTCATTGGTATCAGAGCCTACATTATTTGTTTCCTAGATTACTGCAACTAAATATACATAATTACTTGTATCCTAAAATTTCTATAGTAGGCTTCTAAAGCCATTATATATATAATGTAAGATACAATAATACAAGATTCAGGTCATGAAGCCTTTATAAGAATATTGTCCATAATAACATCCAAGAGCTGTTTATGTTTATGTGGCGTTCCAGTCGTCGTTCGTAGAAAAAAAACATAATTTATGAATTAGAGTTCCTTGATTTCTCTGCTACGATTGTTGCGTGCAATGTTTTTCTCCTAAATCTGTTACTTTTATGGACTAGTATGTCCAGTGAAAATAAATTAAATTAACTTGTCTACAAAATTAAAATATAAGAAACTGCATCGTAAATTTAAGTTGCTGCGACATTGAAAAATTTCTTTTTGTTAGTTTAATTAGAAAAATATAGAATTGAGTGAGAATTTATAATCAATGAAAATTAAAAATACAGTAAGGTTCTTGACACATATATCTTATTGTTGATCTAATCCATGTAATAAGTTATTTTATTGACAGTGACCTGTAAAGGAATATATTCCTTGATTTTATAGCATCTACGTTTCCCTTGTTTCTATGACAAGCACAACAACATTATTTGGTGGTAACTTTAGACAAGTTTTTCAATCGTTATATGGAATCTTCATTGTGAATTTTTTTTGATAATCATTAACTTTGAGAGTAGATCATAATCATGTTTCTTCGTTAAACCTCATGTGATCTTGTTGATATGTTGTTACTCCTAATCATTTTCTATATGTGTTATAAAAAATCATGGTATTGATAAGGACATACAGATGAGTTTTCACAAAATAACAGAAGGATAGGGTGAAAATTATGATTGACAATTTGGGTATTCTCTCACTAGAATTCAATGTTGAAGATGATGATCATATGAAATTTGTGAAAACATAACGAGAATTAACAAGATAATTCAAGAAGTTGTGTGGGTTGGGGTTTATTGACCATAGAGAAAAAATATATTTAGCTTTACGATTTGCATTGTCAGAGAATTTCCAAAAGAAATTACTTGGCAAATCTTGGGATAAGTTGTATCTCAAAAGATCATGAGCTTACAAGTCATTGATCCAACATTTTATGGATAAATATATTACTTGAAAATAATGAAGACCGCGTGTCATTCTCATTGGTTACCTATAAGATATAAATTGTCCTTGGACTTGTGTATATATTTTATTTTATCTATTCTTGTTCACAAAGAGATATTATAGTGATAATGTGTATTTAATTTGTATAAGGATTGTTTAGATATGACATGATTTATATGAATTTATATATTAATTATTGTTATGTATTTCTATATATGTTGTAGAATTTATGGATATTTAATCTTGAATTTATATAATTTAAGTGGGTTCATAGAAGATTGATTGTGTTAAATTTATGACATATTAGAATTCAGATGATGATCGAAAATTCAGTTAACTTTCGAATTTGAACCTAATGTGAGATGAACACTGACATAGTTAATTATTTTAAGAATTATTATATATATGAATTTAGACTAAAATAATGTACATAGTTGTCTCATTTTTCTTTATACTTGTTTAAATCAGTATGTCAACAGATGCAAAAAATATTATTGCCAAGGTTGACAAAAGTGATAAGGTTAATGGTATATTTCCTGCCCGCTTGTAGAGGTTGGTTAGGCTAGGCCGTTGTAAAATCAAGTATGTCCTGGAAGAGAAAGAAACTCTTAAAGCTCTAATTGTGTCTGTGACACTTCTCAAAAATGATTATACCCTCCAACATATGAAAACCTCAAAGAAGCCTAAGACTAGTCAACAAAGAGACAAAAATATTTCTTCTCCAGAGAAAAATATTTTTATGGCTAAGCTTAAGTGTTATAGCTGTAAGAACAATGAACACTTTGCTCGTGATTGTCCTGAGTCTAAAAAGGTATATGACCTTATGAACAATTTACAGAGTGATGTAAATGTTTCTTGTTCTGCCTTTTTAACTGAATCACTTCCTATGTGAATTGTAGATTCAGAAGCCACTGAACATATAGCGACAGAAAGAGATTCTTTAGTAGATTATCGACGAATTCCACGAGGATCTAAATGGGTCTACGTAGGAAACAACTCCAAAGAGAAGGTAAAAAGGATTGGTACCTACAAACTTTAAATGTGAGGTGGCCAAACTTTGCTCCTTCCTACATGATGTATTATTTGCCCCATCGATTCGTCCTAATCTAGTCTCTATCCGAATGTTGATTAAAATGGGTTAAAATTTTTTCTTCAGGAACATGATTTGGATAAGATAAAATATGATACTAGTTATTTTTATGATCGGCTTTTTGTATTGGATGTTTGTCAAAGTCCTAATAATGATAATATTAATTTTTTCTTATTTACTTCTTGTAATTATGAGAACGATGTAAATACATGTCATGCAAGGCTAGACCATATTGATCAGTAAAGAATGATCCGCTTAGCAAAAGAAGTTTTGCTTGGCACAATAGATAAAGTAGAATTGTCTACTTGTAAATCTTGCCTAGGCGGAAAAACTGCTAGAAAATCGTTTGGAAAAGGCATAAGAGCTGATACTTCATTGCAATTAATTCATTTTGACATTTGTGGTCCAATAAATATAAGGGCAAGACGTGGTGCTATTTAGTTCATCCCTTTTAGTGATGATTTTATTTGATTTGTTTATGTATATTTGATTTTTCATAATTTTGAAGCTTTGAGTTTCTTCATTAAGTTTTTAGACTTAGTTGAAAATCAATTAGATAGAAAAATAAAAGCTCTAAGAACTGATCAAGGAAGGGAGTATTTGTCTAAGTCGTGCGATGCCATATTTATAGATAATGATTTTCCTAAGTAGGCAGAGATAGATCATGACTTATTTATTTATGATACTATGGACCAAACTATTTTTGTTGTCGAAGATCAAATGGATTTGAGTGGAAGTCTTTTTAATGATAATGGATTAGTTCCTATTTCCATAGGTACACCATATGCATCAAATCCTATTGATATTGCTAGTCCGAGTGGGAGTACGTAACTTACCAATTGATAAATCAATTTATCAATCTTAACCTCGATGAACAAGTCATTCATAAATTCTTCGTCGTCGATTTGAGATCGAAAGGGAAGCATTTATAATTACTCCAGATGATGAAGAACCAAGAAACATAAATTAGATTCTTACATGCCCTGCTAAAGAAAAATAGCTAAAAGCAATGAAGGAGAAGATGAAGTCAATGAAATCTAACCAAGTGTGGAAATTGGTTGATCTACCTATAGGTCAAAAAACTATTGAAAATTGATTATGAAAGATTGAAAGATTCAAAGCCAACATTGAAAGATTCAAAGCTCGTCTAATAGCTAAAGGGTACACACAACTGGAAGGAATTTATTATGAAGAAATTTTTCCACCTGTTGTATGCTTTACTTCAATAAGATTAATTTGTCTATAATGGCTGCATTGGATCTTGAATTACATAAAATGGATGTGAAAACTGCATTTTTCAATGGAGAACTAGAAGAAGAAATTGACATGTAATAACCTATAGGTTTCATGAAAAAAAGAGAAGAAAATAAAGTATGTCGACTTCAAAGGTCAATTTATGGCCTTAAACAATCTTCTAGATGATGGTACTTATGCTTTCATGATGTAATCATATTATATGGATTTATTATGATTCATGAAGACCATTGTGTATATATCAAAAGATTCAAAGATAAGTTGGTGATCGTATCATTGTATGTAAAAGATATACTAATAGTTGCAAGTGACATTGATCTTATAAAAGAAATAAAAGAGTGGCTATCATCTACTTTTGAGATGAAAGATGTGGGTGAAGCAACATTTATTCTTAGAGTGAAGTTCTCAAAAGATTGTTCAAAGAGATTTTTATCTCTTTCACAAGAGCCTTACATCAAGAAAGTTCTTAAACACTTTAATATGCATGATTGTAAACTCATAAACACTCTAGTTTCTAGAAGTGAAGCTTTGAACCGAATGATGTTTCCTAAGACTCCATATGAAAAGGAACAAATGAGAAAAGTTTCTTATGCTAATGCAATCGAAAGCCTCATGTATGTTATGATGTGTACTAGGCCAGATATTTGTTATGTTGTTGGGTTAGTTAGCAGATATCAATCCGATCCAGGACTGCAACATTGAAAGAAGTTAAAAGAATATTGAGATATCTTGAAGGCACAATCGACTATTCCTTATATTATCAAGGAAAGGATCTGCAACTCAAAGGTTACACAAAAGCTGATTGGGGATGAGATTTAGATGAGAGAAAATTTACCTCTAGATATGTATTCTTGCATAATAATTTATGGAGTAGCAAGAAGTAGTCATGCATAGATTTATCCACTATAAAAGTTGAATTCGTTGTACTTTCATCTACTGTGCAAGAAGTTATTTCGCTTAAGCATTTTCTGATTCACTTAGGTGTATATAATTAATGTTGTTGAGCTTGTCACAATCAATTGTGATAGTCAGGCTACAATAGCCTACATGAAAGATCTAAAGTATCATGGAAAGACGAAACATATTGACATAAAGTATAATTTTGTACAAAACATGATAGCACAAAAGGAAGTGACCATAAAATACATATCTACATATCAAATGATAGAAGATCCCTTAACGAAACCTATAGCATGTGATGCTTATGAAAGACATGTGAAGTCAATGAGTTTACATAGATGCTGATCTATTTATATTTTTATTTTTCTCAGACATGTTCTTGTAAATTCACATTATTGAAGTTAATATTGATTTAATGCCTATTTTTCAATCTTGTTGGTTCATATACATATATTATTTTTTTATGTAGAGTGCATAAAATTCTAAGGATAAAAAGTATGTCGAACAGACAAAAAGATTGGCCTATTCACACAGACAACCACCTCTATTGTCTAAGTGACAAGTAGAGATGAGACAGTTATAAACTAATAATTGCCAGAAGTGATGATAATAGAGAGCTGAAAGTTTATAATCAAAATATCGTATGTTAGTTTGTATTTAATCATGTGTGATTGAAGTGAGCTAGTCTATTTTTAATGCTAGATATGAGTTCTAAAGAATAAATAATGAGTAGATTTGTGAACTCAAAGTTAGACATGAGTTATGTTTCTTATTATCTGCACAATATTTTAATTAATAAATGACATACGCTCCATGGGAAAGAAGTCTGTGTTGTGATACATGTTTCATACCATGTATGCATAAAGTGACCCATAAGGACGATATAAGTTTAGTATCTACTTGCTATCATGTGAAGCCCTAAAAATTGTAAGTAATTTTCACATTGTACCCTCATGACTTAAATCAATTTATGGAGATTCAATTTGGTGTTTGCTATCTTAGTTAGTTGCCAAGAGATCATGTTTGATTCGGTCTGGCGGAACATTTCTAGAAAAGCATATCATGTTGAGATTGAGAGATTCATAAGATGAGAAAAATCATTGGATGTTATCACATCAATTGTGTTCATTGACGTCCTTTATGTTTTTCTACGAGATAAGTACATAATGATGAACTCAAAATTAAGAAAAAGATATAATGATAGATATGGATGTGATAAATGATCTAGGAAACTGCATACTATAATCTATTCTAAGTTTCATTAATTGAGATATTGTATATTCCTAACAGATGTATATATAACAACAAAGCTCTCAAAGTATGCACTGACTACACAGTCTAGTCGTAATGTATGCAAGCTATAGAATAGGAATATGAGTTGGCCCACTATGTGTGAGTGGGAGATGAAGAAAATTGGACCGGGTCACCCATGTGAGTCAACCCGGATCCATGAAAAGAAAAATTAAATATATATAATTATGTATTATATATTAATAAAGGAAGAATAATTGTATCCCTTTAGGATTATAAAGGTTTCTTTTGAAAAGAAACAACGTAACTTTTCCTGCAAAAACCAGAGAGGAAAAGAACGTAACTTTTTTTTTATTTCCTCTCCTTCTTTCTTCTCCAAATTTTTATCAAGTTTCTGTGAAGATTCCTTGAAGATTTCTTCTCCGAAAAGTGTAGGAACAAAATCTGTAACAAGATACAATTTTAGACTGTGACTATTTTAGTTAGTTTGTGTTTACATACATGTGATTGCACTAATTAACTAGTGAAACAAATTTAATGATCCTGCAAACTGTATGTTTGATTAGATTCTTCAACTGCCTTCAAATTTGGATCGGACTTATATATTTAAGATGAAAAATGGTGTTCCTTAATGAGTGGAAGTAGCAGCTGGGGATGTGTTTGGTACTTTGATTAAATATTAGGAAAAAGGAAGATAAATTAGGTAGATATATTATAAACTTAGCAAGGGGAAAAAAAGAGTTGAAAGACCTGCTATATCAATATGTAATTCTAGCAATCAACTAACCAAACAGAATTTCACTTAGTTATTTAAATATCCAAAATTGTTAAACAAAATTTTAGATATTGATTTAACACCCACCGTTGGAGATGTCTTGTTTGATCGATAAACTTGTGATGTTAATGGATATGCTAATTAATTAATTTAATCAACTCCAAATTTTATTTATAGATGAGATAGAGAAGTGTTTAGTTTCGTGGGGTATAGGTTTATGAGTCAGTTAAGAAATCAATTTATTAAATAATTGATTGATAAAAATGCTTTCAACTTTGTGATTGACTTTCCATCTGCATGGATAGGAAGACATGTAGTACAAGTACATTTTCTTTTAATATATATATATATATATTTTTTTTTTCATATTTGGGAGGATGAATTAGTAAATTAGAAAATTGTCTTTGTTCGACTGCTCGTCTTTATTAAACCTTAGAATGTTTGAATTATTTTTCTAACAAAGTAATTAATTCTTAGAGTTTTTAAATTTAAAGAAATGTATTGTGAACTTTGATATGAGATAAAAATAATATATTGTTATGCATAGAGTTGAAATACAAGGTAACTTACGCGGAGATTTTTGTTCTTAAAATCCAATCCTGTGTATTATATATTATTTTATTACAATACATATTTTGGACAAATAAATTAGTATCATATAGGAAGATAACGTAATATTGTGGTCAAGCATGAGCGATAAACTTTCACTACATTATTAGCTACAAAATACGTCGCAAATACATTATTAAATTGTCCAACAACAACAACAACATACCCACTGAAATCACACAAGTGGGGTCTGAGGAGGAAAAAATGTACGCAGACTTTACCACTACCTCAGAGGTAGAAAAACTGTTTCCTGGGAATCCTCGTCTCAAAAATCCGTAAGCAGAATAACTAGATATGAAATAAAAGAAAAGGAAACAGGAAGACCAACTAATAACAAAAAGTACATAATAGTGTGTAAAACGGTAAAAAAATCAACATATATAATTGAATCTTTTGATAGTCCGCAACTAAATAAAATTAGGGATGAGTTTTTCAATTTAGCTATCAAATTTGTTCATTACTAACTTTATAGTTAAGTATTTTATTAATTTAATCCTTACGTAAACACTAGGGGTGACAATAACATAAACTGGTTTTCTCTTTTTTATACCGTGCTTTTCTTTTCGGAAATATTATTGTACTCCAATAGCCTAGATATACAATTGACATGGTAACTACTATACGTTAACGATATTGCGTAAACGAAATTTCACGGATAGGCATTATACTATATATATATTTTTTACTTTTGAATGGTTATAAAAAAGAATGAATAAAATATGTTTTTTTTAAATATAATTTACACTACAATAACTAAGGAATTTTGTGATAATAATATAATTATTATAGTATTATATTTAGCGATAATAATAAATATGAGTATTTATAACTAATATTTTTATAAATATGGCTAAAAGCTTTAGTTACTCTGAGTGCAATGACACTGATTCAATTGCCGCTAAAAAAAATATTACCATTAAATGTAAGGTTTTGTTGTAGTGTTACTTCACACAAATTAAACTACATATTGCTGTTACATATTTATTCTAACAAATATTTAGTCTATAGTCACCAATACTTTACATATCGTTCTTCCATGTATCAGTATTACATGAACCGAAAAACAGCAATATCATAAGAAGATATGAATAGGTAAAATTAGTTTATTTGCGATTAAAATATATTCTTTGAGTATTATACCTTCTTGAAAAATAAAAATAAAAATAAAAAATAAAAAAATGAGTAAAAAATATTTGAAACCTTTTTTCTTTTTGTGCAATTTTTCACATTTAACGGACAAATAAATGAAAAATTGATTTTTGGCCTTTTCACACATCGATCTGTTGATATATATGCAAATCACACAAATTGCTAAGTCTGAAAAAAGCGTCAAAATGATACACTTAGGCATACTACATGCATGTGTTTAATAGATCCATGAGTTAACTTATGTATCTAAGTGAAAAATTATAGTATAAACTTTAGATATCTCCATTTGTGTTCAACCTTATAATTACTTTCTTGTATACATTTGAATATAAAAATATCCCGTTCTATTTAATAGTACTAATATTTACCATTATTATGGTTAATTGTTATAGTTTCGTCACTATTATTTATCAATTTATCTAGTAAACGTTAAGGCCAGTCTGTTATATCGCATGGATCTAATTAATAAGTTACTACTAATAACATGAACAAATTAACACACACCAAAAGATTGGAAAACTTATAGGTGGAAGTAAAAGCCTAATTATACCTAACTAAAATCTTTAATAACAGAATATTTAAAATATTTAAAGGTTGTCATTAATTTCCATTCTCTATTTGAAAAGACTAATTGAATAATCCTTGAAGCAAATTAATGAAATGAATGTAAAATTACACCCCCTCAACAACCTCAATATCTGACTCTCCAACTTTCCCATTTTCTTCATTTTTTAATAGTAAATCTTTTGCTCCTTTTATTTGTGTTCAAACTTATGAAATAGTAAATTATTTAATGCATGATTAGCCTTCGTTCATTGGTGAAATCAAAATTTCAATTCTATAAGTTCTCAATTTTACAATGATAGTAATTTTAAGTGATAAAAATTAGATTCTAAATTTAATATATATATATATATATATATATATATAATAAATTTATAAACTTGTTGAATAAAATATGCTAAATTCAATCAAACCCACATATGTATTATACCACACCAGTCTTCATTAGCAAACAAGAGTAAAAACCAATTTAACTATATATTATATACACAGGCAGACAGTTTAATTATTTTTTACAGTGTCGATAAATCTTAATATATGATTGTAAGTCAGTTATTAAATAATTTTTACTATATAAATTATCAAATAATGCTTTCAAGATATTTATATGTATTACGTAATAACTAATCTGATTGTGTAATATCTTTTACACCGTTAGTGTAAATTCTTTAACTAAATTGCTTCTTTTGTACTTGAAGAGAATTTGATATTCCACAACAAAAACAACTAATTAAAAAATTACATTTCCAAAAGTTTTTATACCCTTCCAAACATTTAAAAACTCTCTAGTTGATACCTCATTAATGAATTAGAGCATGTGTTATGTGTATTTTTTTACCACCAGAAAATAATCTCAGGAAAAAAAGAAAGAAAAGTAGTATGTATATATATTTTAGATAATGTATATAATTTTTAGTATTGATATCCCTAGTAACAAAACTAAAATGATTCCACTAATGTGAAATATTTAGGGGGTTCACCTTAATTGGTTTTCCTCTTTAAATTTTTTTCAAATTATATATATATATATATATTTGACATTTTAATTAGTAGCTACAACCTAAAATTTTATTTTGTTGTACTTTTTTCTTTAATTTTGAGAGAGTTTCCTCGGTAATACTTCCCCATCCCATTTTAGTTGTCATGATTTTTTTTATAGTCAAACTATATAAAATTTGACTAACATTTTAAGATAAATGAAATTAATTGACATGCCTATGTTATTAAAAATAGTGATGCACGCAACACTTATAATTCCGGTGTCCGCCTCTATATATTGCTAGACCATATATTCAGAGTCACCTCCTTGATTAGGTAAAAGTAAAAATGTAAAACTATGAATTAAAACGTGAGAGAATTTTGAAATGAGATGATGAAAGTCCAATAGAAAAAAAAAGAAATTATTTTTTTATCAATAAGATGGAGCCCACTTGGGTTAGGGATTCATCTAAACCCTCTTCATTATAAAATTATATTTTAAATATAGAATTAAAATTATTCTTCTATGTAAATATAGTAAATATTTAACCCTATTCAATTAATTCAGATACATATTTTAAATCCTCTAAGTGAAAATCATGACTCCGCTACATATACTCAAAACCTTATTTTTGCCCTCTCACTGCCGAATTTGTCGTGTAAAACCAACAAAAGTGACTGCCCATCAGTCATCTATATATCTCTAAACCAACCCACTTTCTTTTACTTTCTTTGATATATAACTATATATTATAAATAAATATAACATCTTTATCCCATTAATTTTCTTTCATCTCATCAAGATTACTAATATTACTAGCCACAACTTTTCCGGCAACATACATGGCGGATGGTGGTGGTTCCGGTGATGAAACAATTAGAGGTAGTTGTCCACGTGGTCACTGGCGACCGGCCGAAGACGAAAGGCTCCGGCAGCTAGTAGAACAATATGGTCCTCAAAATTGGAATTCTATTGCTGAAAAACTTCAAGGAAGATCAGGTAATTAATTATATACTTATTGAGTTTTTCGATGATAAAATTATAGTAGCAAGAAAATAATGTGTTGACTTGATCATCTGAAATGAATAGGCGCTTGAATTATAATTACGATAGTTTAGATTCGAAGGAATCTAATAAGATTGAGTATCATGTCGTAAGGAAAAAGAGATGCTTTGATTATTATGGATTGATGATACTGTTCTAAAATTAGGGTTGAGTTTTGTTGAAAGAAATCAAACATTTTGAGTATTTTATTTATGTCAAAACCTGTTTTAGCATCAAATCAAATACTTCTCAAGTCTATTAAATGTTGAAAGAGTTTCATTCATTATTGTTTCTGTTAGTTTGCTCATTTTATTATTATTATTATTTTTATAGAAGGATAATACTTATTGATGTTTACTTACTTTTCCTTATTTTAAACTTGGCCAAAATGGGAATTTTTTAGCATCATACATACACATATGAAGTCTAACAGTTTCCATTGATAGTATCTTCTCAACTGTTTTAAAAGCAGATTAAATGCAAAGACGATCTTGCTCTAGAAGTTAAGTCACGCATGAATTGTTTTATTTTTTCCTTTGGAAAATAAATTGCTAATTTATCTATTTTGGGACTAATTGTATAGGGAAGAGTTGTAGATTGAGATGGTTTAACCAACTCGATCCAAGAATCAATCGAAGGCCATTTACTGAAGATGAAGAAGAGAGACTTGTTGCTGCTCATAGAATACATGGCAATAAATGGGCACTAATATCAAGATTATTTCCAGGTAGAACTGATAATGCTGTGAAGAATCATTGGCATGTCTTAATGGCAAGAAAACAAAGGGAACAATCCAAGATTTCTGGCAAAAGAAGCTTATACCAACAACATGATAATTTCCTAAGTGATTCTAAATCACCCTCCTATGGTTTTCGACGAAGGAACAGCAGCAACAATACTACGAAAATGCAACAAGGTAATTATGGCTCCAAAATCAACTTCTTTGAATTTCAAAACCCTAACAAAGATAGGGTTTTCTCAATGTCCACATATTCTTCTAATTCACCTGCAACAATTGGGAGCCATTTGTTTAGAGAAAGCTCAATAGACCAAAAATCTTTATGTCAAAATAATTTAAGCTTTTCGAGCCATGGAGGAGATAATAATAATTACAAAAGGAGTACGGCTATTCAGAATCCTTTTAGTTATGTTGAAAGAAATGAATCTAACGACATAACTGAGAGGGTTGTGAATATTAGCCATACCACATTTTCCTTAGGGAAAATGCTCAGGGCAAACATTGAACAACAACAATATGGAGAAGAAGCAAGGGAAAAGAAGGATATTCCCTTCATAGATTTTCTTGGTGTGGGGATTTCTTCTTGATTATCTTTGGCTAATTTTTTGTTTAATATTTAATAACAATTCTTTTTTATTTCGTTTTATCCTTTAATTATTAAAATGTTATATATACACACTTGCTAGTTATAATTTCTTTATCATGTTAATTTCACCTATATAGTTGTTGTTCAAGTGATAGCTTAGCCTAGGCTGTTTCTTTAACCTCTAAGGTAAAAAGTACTCTTAGGTTTCACTTAATCATCCTAATTTCTTAGGGAGATGGGGTTTGAACACTTGTAGCATAATATGTGTAATAAACTTTGGTATTATTTAACTATTTTATGGACTTTGGATTATCTATATTACAGATCTTCATTCTATTATTATTTTTTTTTTTACAAATGGGAGTCAAGTTGTATTGATTTTTCTCAATTTTGTTTTTCTTTTTGCCATATGTTACATGACATGGAAATATTATCTTTTTTTTTTTGTTTTCCCCTCAATTTTCGAATTTTTCTATTTGGTAGAAAGTGCAAGTATCAATTTCGTGCAGGTAAGATTCAGTTGCTAATCTCTTAAGTGAAAAAGAGGGAAACTAAATTGATGTGATATATTATAAATCAGTGTCAACAAGATGTAAAAATTGCAACATTTTAAGGTGAAGCTGCATATAGACATATATATATTGTTGATAGCTATTTGAAACATGCACTGAAAGTTACTACATACTAGATTGATAAAAGGAATATTTATTACAGTATAACATCCTCATAGGCGGAGTCCGGATTTTCTGATGCCGTTTGACCATAACTATATTTGAAATTTTTTTTGAAAGAAACTTGAGAACTAGCGTTTGGCCATATAACTTGTCATTACTTGACAAATATATTTGCCAAATTCTTGAAAAAACTTAGAATTTGGGCCAAATTCTAAATATTAATCATTTTTTAAAAATTACCTCAAAATTTTATATTTTATAAAAAGAACCATAATTTATAGTTTTGGACTAAATTTTATTACTAATTTATTGTACAAAATTTACACCATTATATGCATACTTTGTATAATTTTTATGCGAGTTTGCTCTTCCAAGTAACATCCAATTAATTACAAGTAGTAATAATAGTTTTTCGTATATAAATCAATGGTATTTTCCTTCTTTTTTTTATCTCTTTTTTCAAATACATATTAATTGTGTTCTTCATTGTCATGAATTTTCATGGAACATGTTCATTATAAAATGATACTCCCTCAATTTAAAAAAGAATGACCTACTTTTCTTTTCAGTATATTTCAACTTTCCACGTGACATGTTTAAGACCACAAGATTAAATGACACTTTGATACATTTAACATAACTTTAATTTAGGATCACAAGATTGAAAAATCTTATTTCTTTTCTTAAACTCCGTGTCAAGTCAAACTTGATAATTCTTTTTTAAACAGAGGGATCGGAGTAGTACAAACTTATGACTATTTTTAGTAAATTTTAGAACTTATATATGTTTATATATCATAACTCGGGTCAAAACCTAAGTTAGTGATGCTTTTTAAAAAAAGTCAAATATTTCTCCAAAATCTATGGCAAGCACATGGTGAAACTTCATCCAAAATAATTTGACAAAAATATTTAAAAATTTATAACTAAACGTTGGCTTAAGTTTGAAAATTTATAACCAAAAATATTTAAAATTTTATAAAAACTTCATCCATTTGAACACAACATAAATAGAACATAGAACAGTATCATTATAATTGCACTCACACGACTTATCATATTTTGAAAATAATCAATAATTGTATCATTAGATACACTTTGGAGTACAAATTTTCGTCCGTAATTCTTTCTTTATGTGAAAGTATATGTATAGCGAGTTAACTCACTTTGCAAAATAGAGACATATAATTGGAAATAAGGGATAGGTGTGATTAAGGGTCCAAATATTAGGGAAATTGTGTATTTAGGACACACTGTTAAGTTTAACTGCTAGAGCGGTTATATCTTTAATTATATTATTATTTCTTATTTAATTAATATACTATGTTGATTGATTTTTGCATAATTGGATCAAACAAAAATGATGGGCAACTCAATGAACTATTATGTCTTATAAGGTGTTTCAACAATAATTATTGTGTCAGCGTTAAGTTTGGAAATGACAATTTTTGTCATTTTTCCTAGAAAAAAATTAAAATCACCATCAAGATAATAAGGTCTAACAATAGATAAGAGTTTAACATAACGAAATGTAAATTTCCAAAGGCCCTTTTGCTTGTCTGATATGGATGTTCATAGATATTGCGCTCTCTCTCTCTTTCAATTTATGCTGCATATATAAAATTAAGAAAGTTAATCAAATTTTTATATAATTTTCAAATACTTTAAGTTGTTAATTATTGTAATCTATCATAATGATAGATTTTATGTAATTTTTAATATATATTACTTCCTTTGTCTCAATTTATGAGACTTATTGAAATTCCAAAAGTCAACCAAAATTGTAATATATATATATTTTTAAATAAAATGAATAATTATTACTTTTTCCGTCTCATTTTATGTGACACCCTTTGCTTTTTGGTTCGTCCCAAAAAGAATGTTACGTTACTCAAATTGGAAACAATTTATCTTTAAAATTCCCTTTTTACCCTTAATGAAACGATTCTCAGTCACACAAATATCTAAGAATGATTTTAGACTACAAGTTTCAAAAGTCTTCCTTTTTTTCTTGAACTCTGTGTCAAGTCAAAGGATGCCACATAAAATAGGACGGAGGGAGTGTAATCTATAATATTTCATATTTTTTTTCATAATTATTAGACTGTAATGACTTTGAAGATCATTTTTGGCTTCTTTGATAAAGTTACTATTTTAACCCTCTCGATGGTAGCCCTGAGTCCTATTTGATTGGTTTTAATTTTTTTGTGAAAAGTGAAATTTTTTGCTAAAGAATTGAATTTTGAAGGCTTAATTGTTTAGTTTTGAATTTTGGAGTCATTTGGAGATTTGAGTCTTGGAATGAAATTCTGTCGATTTCGATTTCATCAGTTTTGGAATGTGAAAATTTGTCTAGAAGAGTTTTCGTAATCAAATTTGGAATTGCTATGTGGATTTTAGGTTTGAAGTTGAAATTTAAGTTTAAGTTTGACTTGGGTTTGATTTTCTTCAACATTTTGAGTACGGGTGCTCAGATTGGATTTTTGATGGTTCCATTAGTTCCGAAGGTGATTTTAGCGCTAGAATGATCGAGCTTTGGTATAATTTTTTGGGTGTTTCGATAGTGTTTTGGTATTTCTAGTGCCTTAGATTAGTTTAGTTGTGACTTATTGAGTTATGAGTCAAGAAGACCTCAAATTTGATTTCCGATAATTTCATTGAGTCTAAAATATCAAATTTAGTAGGGTTGCATATATGATTTGTGTTTACGGGGTTCATAATGAATTTTGAGGGTCCATTCCATGATTTTGTGCCTTGTTAAAATTGTTGATATCTGGTGCATATATTTCTTCTTCGTGTTCGTGTCCTAGGAGCTTGCATTCGCGAAGTGCATTTAAATTGCTCTTCACGATCGCGATGAAGGACCCTTGTTGTGCTTCGTGATCGCGGAGCTAAGTTATCGCGATTGCGATGCACACTTGGTACCTGAAACAGTGAATAGTCCTAAAAATTATAAATTTGTCCTTTGTCACCATTTTTAACATTTTCAAACTTGGGGAGAAGAAATTTCACTTGATTTTTCGACAGGAATCCATTGAGCAAGTTACTTTTAACTTATATATTCATTACCCATTGATTATTTCTTGATCGGGTGTTATGATCCTATCTCGTATCTTTGGCGGATTATCATACTTTAGTAGACATGATTATTCTTGATATAGTACACTTTGATGTTATTTTAGGTATGGATTGAATTTCTCTGTATCGTGTTATTCTTGATTGCTATGCCAAGACAATGATCCTAGCTATGCCTGGTAGGCTGAGGATAGAGTGGAAGGGTTCGTGTGGTTCCTATGCTAGTAAAGTTATCTCCTATATCAGGGCTCAAAAGTTGCTTATCTTATTTAGCTTTTATTCGAGACCAATGTTGATTCACCTATGATAGAATCTATTCCTATGGTTCGAGATTTCATGGATGTATTTTCTATCGATGTTTCAGGAGTTCATCCTGATCGAGATATAGAATTTTCTATTGATGTTAAGTCGGACACTAAGCTCATTTCTATTCTTCCTTATCTTATAGCTCCTATAGAGTTGATGGAGTTAAAAGATCAGCTTCAAGATTTGCCGAGTAAGGAGTTTATTCGGCATAGTGTATCCCTTTGGGATGCTTCAGTTCTATTTATGAAGAAGAAGGATGAGTCTACGAGGATGTGCATCGATTATAGACAGTTGAATAAGGTGACACTCAAGAACGAATACCCTCCTCCCAGAATTGATAATTTATTTGATCAACTTTGGGGAGCGACTATGTTTTTCAAGATTGATTTGATGTTCGGGTACCATCAGTTGAAGATCAGGGTGTCTGACATTTCTAAGAGTGCTTTCTGGACTAGATATAACCATCATGAGTTTATGCCATTTGTACCAATACCCCTACAATATTTATGGAGTTAATGAATAGAGTGTTTCGACCGTACTTGAATTCGTTTGTGATTATTTTCATTGATGACATCTTGATTTGCTCAAAGGCTGAGGGTAATCACGACAAACATTCGTTTGTGTAGATTGCATTCTTCATAGTGGGTTGATGATTTAGAGTCAATTTTCATGAATCAATCTTTCCGTTGTTGTGTTCGTGTGCGATTCGGTCTCGAGGTAGGTTTAACTAACCTTTCTTTGGAATTGGGTCCTTTCTTTGGAATTGGGTAGAGTAAATTGATATTCTTATGCGATATTCTAGGGAATAGATTTATATTATGTGTTGAAATTATTGATGTGACGCCCCTGTGCAGGTTCCTATTTGATTATACTTGATGTGGAAACGTGGATGTATATTATATTGTGAATGTGACTTATGGAAATGAGGTATACTTGCGATTTATGATTGAGAATCATGACTATGGTTGAGATATTCATACATATAGAGGTGGTGGAATTGTGACGGGTTATTCTAATGAGATTAAGTGCATATTGTGACTAAGAGAGATGGTTTTTTCATGAGATGAATGAGATTTGGGAAACACTGCGATATCTATATACCTGTGTGATGAATATTACTTCTGTTTTGTGTTTCATTCACATGCATCCTCATATTACATATTGTAACACCTGGTAACATTAAGAGTTATGGAACCACCTTTTGTAACAAAATGTGACACCTTTCAAAACCCTTGACTATGAGGAGGTGGCAAAGAGATACAGGATACTGTGATTGTGATTGAGGTATATGACCTGCGAGGTCTCCATGGGTCCACCTTAGTTTATCAAGCCTTAGCTCGACGGGAGCTATATACGACAAGCTATGCGACAGTCTTGATCCCACCTTGCATTGCATACATTGCATCATTATTGTTATCATTACATTATTACATTTGTGTGAGATATTATGTTGTGATCAATGTTTACTCATTTTACTTTTTTATGATTATATAATTATATTGGCAGCACTTTGCTGAACTGGTTTTCCTGGTGCAGGTGAAAGCATTCCTAGTTTATTTCATATTTTATTTGATTCTCTATTCCTAGTCGATTAAACCTACTAGGTACATATATGTGTACTCATTCCTACTTCTTCTTTTCCGCAACTTTCGGTCAAAGACTTTCATGTGGCGATTGAGTCTAGTTTGTGTAGTTGATACTACTCACATCTAGTGCCAAGACTCAGGGTTTCGAGTTCTCGTTAGATGTTATCTTTTAGTTAGTAGTCTTTATTAGATCTTTTAAAACTATGTTATATGTACTTCGATTCAGTATTACTTTGGAAGCTCTTCACACTTGTTACACGAAATCTTGGATATGTTAGTCTTATAATGTATTTTCCTTATCAATCTATTTATGGTATCAGATATTATTGTTTATCTTAGGGATTGGGGTATTTTTGTTGTGTTATACTTTCTCTTGGGGTCTTGATAAGTTTTGGTATCAGAAATCTATGTTCACTGGTCTTACAAGTTAAAGAGTAGGGTTTGTAGTAGAGTCCTGCAGATCGGTACGTAGACATCTATATCTATCTTCAAGAGGCTACAAGATGCTTTTAGGATAAGCTTCTTTTATAGGTCCCTTTTTGTGTGTTCCTTTATGTCAAGTAATTGGATATCTCTAATCCACTCTTTTTGCACAAATGCCGAGGGGTAGAGTTGGGGTTAAGGATGGAGAGCCCGGACTTACTGCTAAGGCCCTAGTTTGCTGGCGAGGCAAGGGTCATGGGAGAGTTAGAGGTTGATGCCATGACCATTCTAGAGGGGCGACGCTAATTCGAGGACGAGCTAGAGAGGACTCACCAAAGCCTACCATTGAGCCAGAGCCTACACTTGAGCCAGAAGGGCCACCCTAGGGGAATCACAAGGATGTAGTTCCTCCTCTTACATTTTCAGACACTACACCGGTACTTTAGGAGTTACTAGTTTGATTGTTGGCAAGGTTAGAGGGTGCTCATATCACTAGTAATCTTTCACGTACCTCAGTTCCCCTTCCGTCTGTTGGTACCTCCCAACCTATTTCGGGACCTAGTATGGTATTCCAAACTTTAGGGGCATTTCCAGTGCCCTCTATTGCACCGCCAAGGTTCTTAGCCCCACCAATTTTTGCTAGTGCTCTTATGTTACAATCTGATAGAAGAGTTTCGAGAGGTTTGTAAGATTGGCTCCTCCTAGGTTTGATGGTACATCTAGAGATGGGGCTTATGACTGATAGAGTGCTAGGATCGATTATGTAATTTGGGAATCCTTGAGGTTCATGGGGTGGCTTGGACATCGTATGAGTTTAGATGTATGGCTAAGGAGTGGTGGAGGTTAATTTTTACCTGCAGCCAGCTGGTAATCCTATAATGGGTAGGGAGCAGTTCACAAAATTTTTCCTTGACCTTACAACCTTCGTGACTAGTGTCAAGATGAATTTGACAGGCTGGAGCAGGGTCCTATGACCGTGTCTGAGTATGAAGCTCACTTTCATGAGCTGTCCAGATATGCTATGTCTAGTATTCCCATTGAGTTTGAGCAGATTCACAGATTTGTGAATGGGTTAACCGGTTATCTTCATAAGGCTACCACTTCCCTTATGCAATCTGGTGGTTCCTTATAAAGCATTATGGTCCATGCTAGGATGATCAAGAGTATTACATAGGAATGACATAGTGGTAGTAAGAGGTCCCGACTTCGTGGCCAGTTTGGTAGTTATACACCTAGGGGTAGAGACCTTCAGAGGCAGAGCACTCAGGGTTACCAGGGTCGATTGGTTTATGTAGCTATTTAGGGAACCAAGGGTATAGGTAGGCCTAGATCTGATCAAATTTTCCATGGCAATTTCTCAGGTTCAGAAAGGTGTACAAGTTCTTCAAGTTATTCCTTTCAAGGTTAAGGTTCCCATGGTTTTTATGTGTGTGATGAGTTTGGCTATTTGGCCAAAGATTGTCCTAGGCATGCTCTAACTCCTTTTCCACTGGGTGCACAGACGACTCGGTCCATACCAGCTCCTGCAACTCGAGGTGCTTCATAGAATGCGTGGGTGGTACCAGTGGTGCTAAAGATGGTGCATAGGGTGGAGCTTGTGGTGGATCCCAGGCTAGTGGATAGCGTAGAATGTATTATGCTATTCCAGGCAGGGCAGAGATAGAGGCTTCTAATCTGTAACCAAGATCCTAAATTTCAAGCTTAGGGTTAGGTCTTAATGTCTTCATTATTTAAAATCTAATTGTGTTCATATAATACAAACCCCCAATATTAATACAAAACATATACATACATATATATACGCATCCAAAAATTCATAACATGGTAATAAGTTCTACTAATTTGAGGACCTAACATAAACGTATTGAGGAGAAGAGTGAAGATGAAGGAAATATGTGCAATAGAAAAACTCATGAACCAATTTGTCAAACTTGTCGTTACTATCAAAACCTACACAATCTTTTCTTTCCTCATGAATGACTTTGGAACATTATCACATGACAGTAACCATATTTGTTTTCAATTGACAAATTTGTCACTTTACAGTAATCAATTCCTCCTACCCAATTCCTTACATTATCCTGATGTCATATAATTGACTCAAGTTGTCTCTTGGTTGTGAAAAACAATTAATTATAACACATTTTTTCCCATGTCACGACCCAAGAGTAGGGATTAGATGTGACATAGCAAAAGAGAATTCGAGAGTCCTCGATTAAGCTATCTTAGCATCAACACACACATCATCGATTCAGAAGTGCGTAACATAATAAACAACACATAAGTCTAAGGGATTTCGGGGCTTTAGACTCAAGCTATGGGGATGTTGTCGGGAATGGGATAAGCATGAATCACATAGCACATAGCAATTACGTTCTAAGGGGCGAGTAAGTATGACTCACGCTATGGGGGCAAGAAGGGTTAGGGACTTTCCACATAAGCACATTCCCATCCAACAAATCACAATAGCATACGCGAAAGCATAATCGAAACATAAATAACCATAGCAATACGTAGATAATCATAACATCTCAAATAAACACATAGTACGACGTACAATAGAATCCAATAAGTATCCAACAAGGACTCTACAAGAGTAAGATGAGGGCCTCAACACAACCCAGGCTCACCCTTAAGTCACAAGATAAGTAAAAATGAAATAAAGCATAAGATAGAGGAAGGTGGGTATTGCCCTTGGAGTATAGGGCTCACCACTATAAAAAAGTCCAAGATCTCAACTAGACGTCCAATGGTAGATGAATGTCATCTCCGGTCCTTACATGGTTAGATCATATAGACAAAGAGTACAAGTTAACACATATAATGCACTAAGTATGCGGGAATGCCATGCACATGAACATGAACCTACCACAAAGCTAAATGTCGAGGGCACACATAGTATAAAAAGAATATATATAACCAAGGAAAAAATATCATAACAATATGCCATGAAGTCCATGATGCATGAATGCAACCTACATATCATAGAGGGGATGTGACCTCAACCAACAATAAGAGAGACCAAGCGAGCTACTAATTGGAATTGGACTACTTGCCAGGTAAATTCCAGGTCAACCCTTAAAAAAAGGGATACAAGTCAATCCCATCTAGGGAGATAACCCATGTTGGCATATGGTTTGACGGATAGGAGTATGGACCCTTGGAGATAGTCCACCCCAACTCCAATCCCTCGGTACTAAGTCTCATCCCACGGGAATACATATACATATACAAGCTTCAAAATGGAGGTTCAATACTTTAAATCAATGCAATGCAAAGTTAGGTTAAAAATCCAAATCGTATTTCAAGTCTTTTCCATAATTAGGCTTAAATGCCAAATAAGAGTTTCAAAAGAACCATATCCGTAGGCCAATGCATAGGAGTAACTCATTCTAACATAACAATGTGGTGTAAACACCCAAAATGCTCATAAGGACATATCAAGACAAGATGTGATCACATTCTAGTCAATTCCCATGTCTTACCAAAAATCAAGTCAAATCATATCAAGAGTTTCATCAAGTCAAACCTTTCATGTATGCATATGTC
>JBCEWC010001139.1:0-44001 GCA_038996855.1 Solanum aculeatissimum
AGATGGTGAAAAGACGATTTTGTCTAAAGAGAAGTCTTTTAATGAAGGGCAAAAAATTCAAACAACATTTCTAAGGGCCTTCACACTTTTAATATAGTATAGATATATAACGTAATATTGAATTATTTATTTATTTTTTAAAATATTTTAAATTATCAATTATTATGAAACATGTTTTTAAAATTATTTCAAGTTGTTGATTATCATGATTAGCAATATTTTTTTTACGTAATTTTTTAATATATAAAACATCAAATATAAGACAAACAAATTAAAATGAAAAAATCATAGAAAAATTACAAATATATGTTCAAGCTATTCAAACAGACATATCGACCTGCTGCCTGCTTGAGCTGCCTGACCTCTTATATATAAGGTAAATAATACAAGTAACTATAATGTTTTATTTTGTGTGACTAATATCTTTTGATATAAGTAGGGTGACAAGAAGATCAATGGCTAAAACTCTATAGCTAAACAATAAATTTTTTATGTTAATTTGGTTAGCTATGGATTAACGATGAATTATATGAAAGTTTAATTATTTAAGAGTTTTTAGTGATGGATTAACTAAGGATATTATTAATAAATTCCTTATTTAATTCTATGTTTTTAAGTAGTGACATAGAATATAAGATTTTTGGGACTATTAGTAAAGCAAATTACATACTTAAAAAAAATGGTGTCTTGAAATTTCAATTTACGTGACACTTTTTAGATTTGGAGTGTCAAAGGATATTTTTTTTGATAGCTTTTTTATATATGTTTCTTCTAAATATTTTGAATTGTTGTATATTGTAATTTATAGTACTTTTCAAATATAAAATTTTATTTTTTAAAAAAATTAAAGATTATTCTTTTATCTTTAGATACATGATCAAACTAAAAAGTTTGACTTTCAAACAAACAGATGTTATATAAATTGAGACAAAAAAAAATAATATGTAGCTGATCTGTGTTACCATATACAAAAACAGAGCTATAATATTAACTACGAGATCAACAACGACCCAATAACTTTTGCTTAAATTATATATTCATATTGGAAAATTTGTTAAATTATTATAAAAGAGTTCAAAATCTATTAATTTTAAATTTTGATTTCGCCTCTCATTATATATAACCAACCTAGAAGTGGAGAATCTCTTCCACCCACCCACCCACATGTCTGGGTTTTTGGCCTTACTTTTAAAGATAATTAAAGCTGATTAGCTGATTGCTTTCTCCAAAGATAAATTCTGCACCTTCCAAATTAGTCTAGTTGAATATAAGTTTGTACTTTTTAAAAAAAATTATGTGATGCATTTTTATTTTTAGAAAATTATATTTTAAATTTCTTATTTATCTTTAATAAGATGAGTTGTAGCATAAAATTGTGTTTATAGTTTGTTTCTTATTACAAATTTGAGAAGATTTTCTTTTTTAAAGTTCATTATTAATCAAACTGATCACATAAATTAAGACATAGGGATTGATACTAAACTTATCAATTGGCAATAGTAGAACTACAAATCCAATACATCCCTAAGTCCACTTTTAAAATATAAAATTTAGATGATTGTAAACTATTAAAAAAATACTATAAATTACAATTTTTTCTCGTAATAACATAATGAAAAAATAAATTTTAAAATATTAATCAAAATTTATACAATTTGACTTTTTTAAAAAATGAGACGTGAGAAGTAAAAGTGAACATAGGAAGTATAATCTTGCATGAAAAGAGGTAAATCATTTACAACTCATGCAACTATATTGAACACATATATATATATATATATATATCATGTGAACTTGCATAACTTACAGATACATGGGAAATAATAAGTTATTATCACATATAATTATATCATGGACAGTACAAATGTAATAATGTTAGATACCAAAAGCTCAAATAACTTCACACATTATAATAGAACCTCCCCAAAAAAAAATTACAACACACCATAGAAAAATTAAACAAACATCACAATTAAAGATATAAACAAAACCTACCATGCATCTCCGATTGCATCCTCAACAACATGATGACGACGATGAGACAAGATCACCAGAGGCAGAGTTAGAATTTTTAGTTTATGAGTTCTGCTGAATCCGTAGCTAGTAGCACTTTGGCTCCGCGGATATATATTCACTTCTTATAACATTAGGGCTCAACATTTTGAAGTCAATTACTACCATCCATGAGTCATTTTCAAACTTTAGCTTGAGAATTGAAGTTAACATATGATCATAGAAGATGGTTGGTGGTACTAGAGGAGTTATTATTGATATCACCAGAAAACCCTATCCAAGAATTTGCATTTGCATTTGCAACACCCCAATATTGATTATTATTTTCAAGAGTACCCAAAAATTGTTTGGTTGATGAATTCATATTCCCTTGTCTATTAGCACCAATAGTATCCTCCATTTTCACTTGTTGAGTAACCCCATTTGATGCTTCAATAGTAGTAGTGCCTTGATCACCTTGAAAATTAGGGTACAAATTTGAAGGATGTTCAAAGTTAGAAGCTACCAAGGATGGCAATAAATTGTTGCTCCCTATTTGAAATCCCATTTCACCAAGTAATTGATGAGTAGGAGGAGGCTGAATTAATCCTCCATAATTATTTAGGTTTTGGAAAGCAGCCATAAGTGGTGTGAATTGTGTAGATGATTGTGAAAAGTGAGGGCTAATCATTTCCATGCTACAACTACTTGAAGGAATTGCACTTGTTGAAGCATTATTAGAATTACCAATTTGTCCTCCTCCTCCTGACTTCGAGTTGTTGTTATTGTTGTTACTGTTTTTATTTCTTTTGTTCCTCCTGCAGCCGCCTCCCACTGGCACGTTTCTCAAGGCGCCTCCTCTGGTCCAATAACGGCGGCAATTCTTACAAAAGTGGCGCGGCTGCGAGAGGCTGTAGTTGTTGAAGTAACAAAACTTAGTGTTCGAGGAATCGCACCTCGGACACTTTAGACCAGCTTCCGGGAGCGGAATCTTGGCCATCCGGGCTCGATCGACCATTGAACCTGGCCTGATCGAGCCCGGCCCGCCACCCACCTGAGTGGGTGGCAGAAGCGGTGGGAGTTGAGGATTGTCAAGGCTAGGGTTTCCTTGCTGATGATGATCTGGCTGTTGTTGTAACTGAAAAAACACCAAGAAGAACAAAAAAAAGGAAGCAAGTTAGGGAATTTGTTCACAACTCAAGTAGCTAGTGATCTATATATATATGGTATAGTATATTCAACAAAAAGACTAGTAGAAAAGAAGAGGAATATGAATATGAATATTACTCTTTTTGATGTATCAAAGGTGAAAATTGAAGATTAAAGACTTACATGGTGCATATTAGGATGATCTAAATAGATTGGAAAAGAAGAGAAAACCATGGTTTAATTCTTTTTCTTTTCTTTGATATCTCCTTTACTCTTTATCTTTAATAAAGGTTGATTGGGTTTTTTGGAAATATATGTGTAGAGAATCACAATAAAGAGAGAAGAAGGGAATACCCAGAGTCCCAAACAAAGAGAAAGAAGAGGAAAAAGAAGAAAGAAGATGAAGGAATTAAAAGAAGAGAGGAACTTTAGCTTGTTTAATTTTCATTTTTAATTTCCCTCATCACATTCTCTCCTTTATCTCTCTTTTTGTTTTTATTACTATATCTTTTTAGGGTTTTGTAAAAATTTAGTGGGAGAATAAGTTCCTTCACATTGAAGCTTTCTATGTTGATGATGATGCCCTTGGACTCACTTTATATATAATAGGGATTTTTATATTTATATAGTCGTCCACCAAAATAATAGTCCAAATATATATATATATATATTGACGTAACTGGTTAAGTTGTTATTATGTAATCAAGAGGTCATGAGTACTTCCAAGATAGAAACCATCTCTCGTAGAAATGGAATGTAAGACTGTGTACAATAGACCCATGTGGTCCAACCATTTTTTAGACCCCGAGTATATCTAAAGCTGAGTACATCGAATTGCCTTTTTCCCTTTTTTTATATTTATACACAACTAGTTATGTGTATATATATATTGCCTTTTTCCCTTTTTTTATATTTATACACAACTAGTTATGTGTATATATATATATGGCTAACCATTATAATTATTTTTGACGAGCGGCTAAATATATAGCTTTTTTCCATAATAGTGCATGCTAGAGAAAAGTAATGTTGTGACTCCAGACTTGCATTGCATGAATAAAGAAAGAAAGATAGATAAAAAATGTGCACATTATCAAATTGATTATGGTGGGATCCTCTTACGTAATTGAAATTCCAAAGGGGGCAGGGAAATGAGTGAATAGATCATAGAAAGCACCACAATTATCAAGAGAGTCATATTCTTTGGACCAACTTTTTAGCTTTGTGTTGGGATAAGTAATGGCTATTACCTCACTACAACTATAGTACTATTTCTACTTTTTATGGTACCTTAATTGGTAAAAGCTAATACCACACACACTATTGATAGGTTTCTTCTTCTTATCATCTTCTTCTTTATTTCTTTTTGCTCTTGTCTGTTTTTTGATTTTTTTAAAGTTTATGGCTAACTTTAATTTAATTGTTCGATTTGTATGTGCATGGCAATTTGGTTTGAGTCAACACGTGGAGTGACGTTCCAAACTCAACCATCATGGGAGTTTTAATTGCAAATAATTACAATTTGTGACTTTAACCTTGAATTGTCAAAATATTACTCACTTGTTTCACATTAACTATTCCTCAACATATATCATCATTATTGTTTTTTTTTTCTCCTTAAACATTTTTATTGGATCAATAGGTCATGGATGCACAAAATAAAGTCATCAATTATATGTTCTATATCAAAATGGTCTGCAACTTTGGCGTCCTCTATATTTCCTGTGAGAGCAACCTAATGCTCCTAGTAGTGATTGCTATACAATGAGACAAAGGCTCACTTTCAATGCTCTTTGTATCAATGGTATTTCTAGGAAGTTGCCTCTTCTTGGGTGGGTTCTTCTCTCTAGATATGTATCTCATCTAAAATTCAAGTTTTTCAAGAGAGGTAGTACGGGGATTATCATTTTTGAAATATTGTGAATTGTAGTATATTGTAACGTCTATCCCGATCGTTATGGATGGATCAATAAGGAAAAAATTTGGACCAAAAAACTCTTGAATAGTAACTTGAAAATTTTGAGCGTAGGCTAGACTTGGATGAAATCTGAGTTAGGTGAGATCTGGGGTAATTCAATAATGGATTAAGGCTTGATTCTGGTAAGGAACCTGTTCGACTTTATGGAATCGAATGCAAGTGAGGGTGTGTTGTGAAATGGAGGTTTGGAATGCAAATATGAGTTTCTATCCCCATGCAACTCACAGCGGGATTATTTCACTATGGTGGGGCCGTCATGGCGAGATAGTCGCGGAGTTAAGTTAAAAAAAAGTTTAATTTATTTTTATTTCTCCCACATCATTTTGGAGAGACCAGAAGTGACCTAGAGTTATTTTTGTTCAGTTTTCCACCTGTTACTTTAGTAAAGGTAAATTGATCATTCCTCTAACTTGTAGTTTGATCCCTAGACCTTAGAATCTATGGAAATTCTCTTAGGGGAAGGTTTTGGCTTGAAACTAATAGTGGGAAAAGACCAAAGATGGAGGAGATGATCATGAAAGTGGTCAAGTGTTAGAATTGTGATATAATCCTGATATTATAGGCCATTGTTTGTTGATTCTTTGTATTTCTTGTTTGCTTTTAGACCAAGAATGAGCCAAGACTTTGAAAAAAGAGAAAGCTCCAGTTCTTTAGAGTTGCCAAAGCTTGTTTCGAGATAGGTGATAATTCATCTTTCCATTTGTGCTATGTGTGCATGCTAACTACATTGTTAGTGTTTCCTGCATGTATTGATTAGAGAAAGACGGAATGAACCTAAAGAAATCACTATTTATGATTAATTGCATACATGAGCCTATTACATGATTATGCAAATGTGTATCATTCATTATGATTGTGATTATTGGATTGGCTACCACACCGGTACATAATTGGATCAGGTATCACATTCCAACACATACTGAATCGGATATCACATTCCAACATATATTAGATGAGGTGTCATATTTTGATACATATTGGATTCGGTGTCACATTCTGGCATGCTAACTGTTTGAGTGTGGGTTCCATGAGAGGACCATCATTGACTGTTGCATTTGAGATTGACATTGTAAACTTCATACTGGGTGTGAACTAATAACTTGTTAGAGTTTTCGGTATATATATAGTTTTACTATGTTGTGGTTACCTGTATATATTTCACTTATTAGAATAGTCATGTGATCCTACCAGTACATTGTCATTATGTGTACTAATACTGCATTTGTCCTTTCTTTGTTGAGTTCAGGATATCTTCCAGAGGCTACTAATAGACCTCAACTAGGAGATTGTTGATATGTGAAATTTATGGGAACTCAACTTGTGATTATGATCTAAACTTATTTTCACTTCATTAAATTTTCTATTTACAATAGTTGCCTTGTTTGGTTACTGGTAATGGCTCTCCTAACGACGGGTTAGTATGGGCGTCAATCACGATGGATTGAGGTCCTAACAAAGGTTGGTATCAAAGCCTTAGATTTATTGATCTTTTTGTACTAAAATGAGTCTAGTAGAGTCATGCGAAATGGTACAGAGACATCTCTACTTTTCTTCGAAAGGATACATACTTTAAGAAATTTCTCTATCTTTTTTGTCCTTTCATTCTATAACTTGATTCCAATTGGTATTTGCTTATTCAAATTTATATCTTACATTTTTCACTCTTCTATTAGCAGATGGTTAATATGTGATACAATAGTGTCAGGCTTGCAGCTATCGGTAATGAGTTATTAGCAAAAGAACCAATGACGAGAAGACATGACTGAGACAGTAAAAGAAGAGAGAGGCAGAGGTTGAGAAATGGTAACCCCGACAAGGGGTTAAGTCCAAGTGAAGAATGTATTCGCAGGAGAGGCCCATCTTACAACACAGGTTGAGATAGAAAAGAATATGCAGATTAAGGTTGCGAAGAATACAAAAGTTGAGAAAGATGTATAAGTGGGGACTGCAGAACTTTCCCCATTGGACCCGCCAATTGCCCAGCAGGTATTGACTTTTTTGAGTAGATTGGTCGACTCTACAACCATTTCCATGGGGCCGATTGATCAAGATCCAATCACTTACCCGATTGCAGCTGCAACTCTAAGATGGATGGAACACTAGGCACCGATGCCTTCTTCTATCCCCTTTTGAGCCTAGTGATGACTGTCACTGAGCATGAGATGCTAACCAAGTTTTTAAAGTCGAAACATCCAGTATTCCAAGGTTCAGAGAACAAAGATGCCTAGGAGTCTATCTTGGATTGTTATGAGAGACTTCATAAGTGGGGAATTGTATATTAGAATAGGATTGAGTTTGTGACCTTTTAGCTTCAAGGGGAGGCTAACCAGTGGTTGAGAGCCTTTATGGAATGTCGGTTTCTAGTCTTGCCACCACTCACCTAAGTTAAGCTTCATGCCTTATTTTTGTAGAAGTATGTACCCTGGACTTTAAGAGATTGCAAAAAGGATGAGTTTGTGGCATTTGAATAGAGTAGCATGACATTGACCACTAATGAGGCTAAGTTTTATGTCTTGTCCAAATATGCCACACAATTGGTGACCACAGAGGAGGAGAGGATTTAATTAATTGTCAAAGGTTTGAGTCCCAAGTTATAAGTTTTGTCTATTCATATGACCTTTAAGGGTAAAAGTTTTAATGAAGTGACAGACTTTGTGTAGAAGGTACGTAGAAGGAGTTTGAAAGGATGGGCAGGCCAAGGCATTAGCTAAGAGGCCCAAGAGTGCAGGTAACTTTCTTGGCTCTTACTCCAAAAGTTCAAGTAGGTCGACAATTGCAGCCCGACCAGTGCAGTCAACCATGCTCACTTCTACAAGTAGCTATTCTAGGGCTTCACGGTAGAATCCTACTCAAGATGGTAAAAAAGCTTCATTCACATTAGGTGCTCATCCTTTTCTTAACCATAATTGTTACAATTATGGAAAACTAAGACACGTCAGAAGAGAGTGTTGCCACCCTCGCATGGTTGATCCCATATAACAGCAGACCAGAGCCATGGTACCAATAGGTGGATGTAACAATGGTAGAGAACGTCAATAAAGTGGGCAAAGAGAAAATCAAAGAGGCCATGAAAGCCGAGGAAATGGTAATGTAGGAAAAGGAGTAGCACAACCAAGTAGAGAGGTTGTCTTTTGGGATAATATGACTCAATTTTATACATTTTCGGGCAGGACAGAGGCTGAGGCATATGATGCAGTGATCACAGGTACTATTTTTTCTATAATCGGATTACTACTATTTAGTTTGGTTGAGGATCTATTTATTCTTATGTGTCAATAAATTTTGCCATGAATTTTGATGTGAATTGTCATATGCATGATGTGCCCATCCATGTTTCTACTCAAATTGGAGAGTCTGTTGTAGTCACCCATGTCTATCGTGCTTGTTCAGTTCTAATCATGGATTTGTAGACTTAGGTTGATTTGAGAATTTTGGACGTAATTAACTTTGACGTGATTTTAGGCATGACTTAATTATCCCCCTATCATGTAGTGCTTAACTGTAATGCTAAGACTATGACTCTAGAGATCTCAAGTAAGGAAAGATTAGATTGGGAAGGTGTACAATTCTAAGCTAGCTAAAGTCATATCTTATATCCGAGCTAGGAAACTGTTGGGGAAGGGCTATTTGTCTTATTTGACTCATACTCGGGATGTTGAGGCAGAGTCCCCCCCCCCCTCTCTATTGACTCCATTTATTTAACTTTATAAACGTGTTTCCTATGAATTTGCTTACTATGCCTCCAGATAAGGATATAGATTTTTGCATTGATTTGGAGTCGGGCACTAACCCAATCTCTATTCTCCCTTATCGCATGACTCCAATGGAGTTAACGGGACTAAAGTTTTAGATCCAAGATTTCCTTGATAAAGGTTTTATTTGTCCTAGTCTTATTTGTTAAGAAGAAGAATGGTAGTATCACTACTAAAAAACTATCCAAAGATGACCGGAAAATGATGGACTGCGTCGCTTTTTTGTTCAAAATCAGCGAAAACCATCCAAACATGTCTCAAATGGTAATATTGACTTGTACAGTGTCTCAAATCATAAAATAGGGCATAGAACTCAAAATGCAAGGTATGGTTGTTGCAAAAGTGTTCCCTACCGAAATGTTCTTCATTCATTTCAAAGTTCAAATTAAAAAATTTCCTAATTATCGTAAAGGGTACAGGGATCTCAAACATTCCACCATATAATTATTGTTGAAAGATTAACACTTTATTTATAAGGTTACTACATCATGTTTGTTACATATAGATGGTTATTTGTTAGTGTAGATCTTGTTAACATAATACTTGATGTATAAACATGCAAACGCGTTAAGGAAAAAGTGAGAAGATAATGTTTATGGTTTTGTGGGGTGCATGGTTGAAAAAGCCATATTGAAGCAAGTGATAGAAAGAAAGAAAGGGTCCCCAAGAGCCTCCAAAGGTAACGACAAGAGAGGCAGTCTTCTATCAATCTATCACTTTCATTAGATTCTTGTGGTCTCTATTTTATTTTATATCTAGCTACCTAGCTAGCTATAGCTGCCACGTTTGACCCCATCAACTAGCCAATCCTTCCATTCTCATTATTCTGAGTTAATTTCTCAAATGATGATTTAAAACTTCAAAAAATTAAACATCTCAAGGAGTTAGAGATGCTAACGGAGCAAAGTGGAACAAGTATAGAACGGATTTAAGAGCTATGTGAGATGGGGTGAATTTAAAATTATGCGAGTTGAAGCTGGTGCAGGGTGAATTATTGAAGTAATTAATTTTTGCGGGCTAGGAATTTGCGGTGTTATGTGGATTTAAGATGCAAAATAGAAAATTTTTGTAATTAATAAGAATCAAAGATATAATTTTTTTATATTAAATTTTGACTTTAATTTCAACTTCTTTTCTAAAATTTAAACTAAACGTGTCCAGTAAATTCTTAGTTGTTGAAATGTTAATTAGAAATAGTCAATTAACGATTAAGAAATTTATTTTCTGATAAATTTGTTTTGGAATTTATTGCCCCGTCTCTCCTAATTTACGTGGCACTATTTTGCTATATAAATTTTAATCAATATTTTCTATAAAATATTTTTTATTATATTGACATGAGAAGAATTGTATCCATCTTACAGTAATTTTCTCATAATTTTTTAATTTTAAAGTATTATGTTGATCTAATCTAATTTTGCTTCACAGATTAGTTTATAAATTGACTCTCGAAAAGCAAAAATGATCACATAGAGGAGTTATAAGACGGTCAACACTATTGCGTCGTGGACATCAGGGTTGGAGTCGGATAGGATAAGAAAATTCATTTGTATTATTTATACATGATTAAAATTATTTTTTATGTATTTATAGTAAATGTTAGATTTCATTTTAACTTCTTCATGCGCTTACTTCTTACATATTTTGAGGTTGGTGAAAATTCTGGCTCCCTGACCGATGAAGAAACATGATATCTCAAAGATTGGATCTGTTGATACATAGAAATATGTATAAAAGAAAGAGAAGAGATGTTGGTGGAGGTAGAATCTAATTCCCTTCACTGCTGGCATTGGCTTTTGCTCACTTTCATGCTATAAAGCTTACTACTATTCATCAATCAGACCTAGTTGGAAAGGTAATCCTCCTGCAGCTTTATTGTATTTATTTGTATATACACATGCATGTTCATGCACATAATTTATACAAGTGTGTTCGTGTGTGTTCTTTTCAAGCATAATATATAAATGTGTTCTGATTAATTGGTATGTGTATATATATGTGTGTCTTTCAATTTTGAATGTGTACAAGTAGATATTTAAACTTGTATAAATTTTAACAAGTGGACACATGCGTCCTACGTGACAATATCCTATGTGACAATTTGCGTGAGATAGATACACTCGACTTGCCATGTTATAGGACACATGTGTCTAGCTACTTGTTCAACTTTATGTAAGTTTAGTGTTTATTAGTGCACACTCAAAATTGGAGGGTATATATGTCAGCTAAGAAGGCTAACTTAAAGGGTGCGTTTATGTATTATGTCTTTTTTACGTACTTAAAAATAAAAACAATAATATATTCAATATACTCCTAGGAATGAAATTTGAGGATGAGGGTGTGTATGTAGCTGTACTATTACCTTGTAAAGGTATAGAAGTCTATTAAGTAATCGTTTAGTTGGGAACTAGTTATTCTGGGATTACTTCTTCCGAGATTAGTTAGCCCACCATGCATGTATATGGAATAAATTATCTCATCATAAGGTATAAATGGTAGGATAAATAATCCAAGGATTACCTAATATACCTCCAACCAAATACCGAATAAAATAATTAATTATATATGTTATTTTAAAATTATTATACCTTGTACCTCACACCAAACAACTCCTAATTATTTACATATATACAATGGTATATCAGATTGAAATAAAATGGAGTAATATTAGTCACTAATAAGAAAATTTGACTTATTATCATGTATATATCAAAAATTACGATTCATCGATATTTCTTATTGAGACTTGAAATCAACAATATGAACAAGCTCATCACGCGAAATTATAGTCATCATGTATAGTATATTACTCTTTTAATAGTAACAAACAATGCCTTCGACAAGAAATTACTTACTAAACTATATATAGCTATTAAGCCTTTATTTAGCTACAAAATAGTAACGGATTATCTAAGAATACCCGATAAGTTTCATAACTAATTTCATATTTTCTCGTAGAAATTCATAGTAATTCTGTACGGGATTATTCTTCTTTTTAATTTATCCAACTGCATGTATTTTTGTGGGGTTTAAGTGCATGGAAAAGATGATATTGAAGCTGGAAAATTTGATTGATTGTTACTTAAAAAAAAACACAAGATTCCTCCGGACGATATAACATAAATTTTCGAGTCTACTAAAAGCTAAATTATGAAATGAGACTTTTCATAATAATTGCACATGCCACTGACACCTTATGGTTCGTATTTTGTTACTTTATTATAGGTCAAAGAGTGCATTCTGAGAAAGTAAATATCATACATTTTGTGATTGGCTAATTCAGGTCCATTTACAAATCTTTTCATACATCCTCATCACCCGCCGTGAGTGGTACCCACACAATTTTTGGATCGGAGAATCAGTTTCTAACTCAACTTAACCCATCAAACCATTTATATAAGACAGATATCATTCAAAAATACTAACAAGGCCATTTGAAATAATTAATTCATGACCAAGTTCTCATAAAATCGATTAAATTTCAAAATTATTAATATGCGAAAATTAACTCCTAGAATATGAAAGTCAAAGTATCAAAACTCTAAATAGTCCAGAATGGAGATGCAACCTGAAAACTAGAAACATAAATTTAATAGTCTAAAGTGTCTATGTCCGGAGAAATGGATAAAGAATAATGAAGAATCCAGGTAGCACAGAAAAGTAGCTCACTCTTGGATTCAAATGGTCACGTGTCTCTCAATTGAGGTCTCATTTCAACCACCTGAATATGTCCTATATTCAACAAAAAAAGAGTAAGTGTAGAATCACTATACAACCATAATGTACTGGTATTAGAATCATGAGGTCAATCTGAAACATTAATGTAAACAAGCAACTACTACATAGTAAAGCACGCGAACGAATATTCCAATAACCACAAAACAATACAGATTCTCAATCACAATATCTTGAATCAAACCAATGCATGAACATGTTCCACATGATCATAAAATATTAATGCACACACTCGATCCTCTTATAGAATATATCCAACCAAATGATAATATGTGTCAGACATGGTACCCAAGCCAACTAATGATATCTTATACTAGGCGTGATACACAAACCAACTAATAAGATGTACCCGACATGGTACCCCAATCAACCATCACTCATAAGATGCACAATCACACTTGAAACCCTAGTAAATGAACAAATTTATTGCATGAAATTATCAATATGGTGTTATTTTGATCAATTAGCCTCTTAGCCTCCTTCATATATATTGCACAAGTAATACTATAAAGCAGTAGACATGCCTACATACGTAATTTAGAAAGACACAAACCATCACCTACATTAAATCAAGTTTCTGAAAGCTCTATTGAACTTAAGTCTTCCCCCTTGTTCTGAATTCTTACTTGTTCTTGGTCTAAAATGAATAAAAATATAACACTATTGAATAATAGCCTAAATTACTGAGATCATACTCAAATCCTAATCTTTGGTCAATTTTATGATGATCATTCCACTCAAATTAAGACTTTTCCACAATCAGTTTCAAGTTACAATTCTCCCAAGGTTATTCTCATAGATTCTAAGGTTTAAGAATCGAATTTACAACTTAGAAACGTAATTATATTACCTTTATCAAAGAACAGGATGAAAACTGGTGATTTTTTCCCTAAGTTTCCGTTGTAGTTCTCCAAATGAAATAGCCAAATAATGATTGATTATAGGACTTTTATGTACTAAAACTTGAGTTACCCCGCTATAGCGACTCTATCTTAGTGGGACCAACCACTATAGCGAGAATTGACTCCCCTGCTATAATGGTGTGATACCCGCTATAGCGCATTGCACAGGATAAAAACTCATTTTTTTTGCAAAAGTCTCTATTTTGCAACACACCTTCGAACCATGCCATTGTAAACTAATCCATTCACGTCAAGTTTGATATCAAGAGTTCTATTCACCTGAATTCAATTTTAGAAAGCCCTATGGACTCTTTAATTTCTAAAATATCACTCGAAGATTAGACATAATCCTCAATCCATTCTTAGATTTCCTTAGGCCTAATCTTGCTTGGATTTCATTTAAAATTGGCCTAGTCAAAAAAATTTAAGTCACCATTTAAAATATTTTTTAGTCCAATTCTTTCATCATTGACTTATCCATAATGATCAAAATAGGTACAATAGATATCAATTTATCCATCACTCGTTCTTCAATGATCAAACGAAAATATTGGGGTAAGTAAGAAAAAGAAGTAATTGAACCCTCAAACAAGTGAAGGTACTTGTCCCTCCTGCCCCAATTGATCACCCAAGCAGGATCCTTATTTGAATGATGTTTCTACTGAACCTTTACTGATTTAATATCCTTTGTCCTTAAGTTTTAGACATCCCAATCAAGAATCACAATAGGCTCCTCTCCATCCTGTAGATCCTTACTTAGTACTACTGGGTCCCACTTAATAATATAATCTCCTTCTTCATACTATTTCTTTAACATAGAAACATGAAGAACTGAATGAACTCCAGACAAGTTGGGTTGGCGGTGCTAACTTGTAAGTCACTGGCTCTACACTGTCAAGAATCTCAAATGGACTGATAAAATGAGGTCTAAATTTACCTTTCTCATCAAACCTCGTGATCCCTTTCATAGGTGACACCATCAATAGAACTTGCTCACAACCTAAAAAGTCATGTCTTTTACTTTGCAATCTACGTACTCCTTCTATCTGCTCTAGGCTATCAAAAGCTTATTCTGAATACCCCTTACCTTTTCATAAGCCTCTATAGTAAATCAACATCCAAAGGTTCTATGTTCTTACCTCAAACTACCCTATGGACGATCTATATCCCCTTCTATAGAGTGCTTCAAATGGTGCCATATCAATATTGGAGAGGTAACTGTTATTGTAAGAGAACTCATATAAGAGTAAGAATCGATCCTAATGACCCCTAAAGTCAATCATATATGCTCTTAATATGTCTTTCAATATCTGAATTGTCCTTTCTAACTAACCGTTAGTTTGTATATGAAAGGTAGTACTGAAAGTGAGTTGAGTGTCCGATGTCTCATGTTATTTATCCTAAAACTTAGAAGTAATTTAAATGTCATGTATAAAAATGATACAAAAGGACACTTCGTATAGCCGTACTATCTCTTTAACATGAATCTTAACCAACTATTGAGAGTTATAATTCATTCTGACTGGAATAAAGTGGATTGACTTAGTCAACCTGTCAATAATGACCTAATGAGTCATACTTTTCTATGATATTTGGAAGGCCCACCACGAAGTCCATGACTATCCTTTTTCACTTCTATTCAAAAATGGGCATGACGTTCATACTTTAGCAACTAATAATTCTGACATTTGGATACATATTTTGCAATATTGTTTCTTCATTTCTGGCCACCAATAAAGTTGCTTCAATTTTGATACATCTTAGTCACACTTGAATAAATTGAATATCATATTGTGAGACTCTGCAAATATATTAGGGATCAAGTCATCAATTCAAAGAATACAAATTTCCCCTCTAAAACTAAGCACTCCATATGCATCAAGAATGGCATCAGGAGCCTCTCCACTTACCACCTTATTTTGAAGTCTATTCAAATTTTCATCCTCAAATTTTTTAGCCTTGATGTCCTTAATAAAAGTGGAATTAACCTCAATACTGGCTAACACCCCACCTTTTTCTGAAAGACCTAATTGTGTGAACTTAAATTCTAGAGCCTGAATCTCTCTGGTTAGGAATTGCTTAGACACCTCTAAGCAAGCCAAGCTATCCATACTCACTATTTTTCATCTCAATCTTCCTTCCATCATATTGACCTAACAAGATAATACTGAATGGCCACACAATAATTCTTGAGCAACTCCATCTATCTCTCCTGCCTCAAATTCAAATTTTTTAGAGTGACAAGTGATATAGACTGCGATGATCGATGAACACCTCAAACTTGACACCATAAATATAGTGTTGACAAATTTTAAAAGCATACACTACCATTGCCAACTCCAAATCATGCATTAGATAGTCTCTCATGAATATTTTTGAGGCATATATTATAACATTCTTATCTTGTGTCAACACAACATTCAAGGCCAAATATGAAACATCACAATGAACAATGAAATATTTACCTTTTCCTAATAATATTAGGATTGACGCTATAGTTAAAAGGTCCTAAGATTTTTGAAGCTCTCTGTAACCCTCAAGAAGTTGAAAAGTTGAGTTGAAAAAAGAGAAGTGTAGAAAATCTAATCTACTGAAATTTTATTGAAAGAAAGGTAGTAATAATCTTTATACGTACCATGAAACTCACCAAATCCTATAAAGGGTGTCCGTGGAGGTGACCCAAGTTGAAGGATGGGAGGCTGAGTTGTGTAGTTGGTTCTATGAACCGTTAAAATTTAGACAGACTATAAAGGGGTTCTGGTCCAGACCTCCTTAAAAATCTAGAAACTCTATTCTACATGGACCTTTTTATGGTTCGTATAAGATTATACGGCATGTGAATCCTTCCATTCAAGACCCTTTTCAGAAGCCAGAATCCCTTGCCTTCACGGACGCCTTCACAACCCGTGAAGAGTGTCCGTGGACAGCTCCTGCCCAATTTTAATGAGGAGTGATTTGGTCCTTTTTCACTTTTTTCAAATCAAAACCTTAACGTTTTGGGACTAAATTAGGTCCCTTGTTAGTACTTTACATGTCTTTATTCTCATTACCATTTAGAATATTTTGAGAGCAAGGATTAGAGGGGAGAAAATCTAGGATTCAAAAGCTCCAATCAAGTACTTCAAGTTTTTCTTAAACAACTATTTTAATTCTAGGTATGTGAGGCTATTCATAGCATTGGATTGAGTCCCTATACATGTATCACATATAAATCTTGTCATTAAAGAGTTCAAATTGAGTTTTAGCCCTAATTCTTTTTTAGTTTCAAATAAGTTATTTCTCCTTTAATTTTCGTCGAGTCTACAAATGCGTATTGAACTTTTAATAATCTTACATCATGAATTACTGAAGTTATTGTTCATGCTTTCTTTCACGTGAACCTTGTTTGAGTTAAAATTTAATGTCTTATATTATACATTATTTGGAGTTAATAATGATGATTTTTATGCATTGATACAAAGTAAGAGTTTTAGGAAACATGAGTATCTCAAATATTTATATATATATATATATTTTTGAATTCTGTGTTTGACAAGTTTTAATATTTTTTCATAGTTTACTAAGATTTAAATGGATTATAGTTTTACTAATAATTGATAACTTTAAATGAAGAGTTGAGAATGAGTTTGAGCTTTCTGAGTAAAGTCTGTGATATTAGTCTAGATGACTCTTGAGTAATTTAAATCACTTGACATGTATAAGCATAATAAGTTATTTTAGACGTAATATTGAGCATCAATTTAGGTAAGAATTCAAAATAACTCAAATCCCGTAAACTACGTAGCCAACATAAGATAGGATCGTGCTACTGATTTTGGTGACTCCTTACTTGTCCCAAAAGAGGAGCTTTTACTATGGATCCAGTGACGTTGTATCCCTAATTACTTTGTAAAGATATTGGGAGGATATGACAATGTTCATTGTATCATCACTAACTTATAAGTAGTGGTTGCCGATTAGAGAAACTCCCCAAAGAGTAAACATTATTATTATTATTAGTTTAATGAGTTATATCTATTTACTTATATTTACATAGCATTGTCTCATTTCTATCGTTCCATGCTTTATTAAGTTGAGATATATTTGTAATCCTTCTTTAGGTATGTCCTGAGTATGTTTTCTTTCAACTATTTTACACACTAGATGTTTCACGTATTGACATTATTCAATGCTATAATTTTTTCATGATGCAGATACATTTATTAGAAATTCTCAATAGAGGCATCATTACAAATCAACATTTTTCTAGCTTTTGGTGAGGCATCTTTGTATTTGGAGGAATCCTTTATTTCTTTATTTAGTAGTTCTTTTGAGGTAGTCGTGGACTTATCTCGGCACTTTCTTATGAGTTATGTAAAGAATTCATCGACAGAGTAAAGTGGAGTTAATATGTTTCTTTCAAAGTGTATTTTAAAACTATAATTTCATTGTTGAGTTATAACATTGAGTTCTATTTTCATCTTGAGTATCTTGAACAATTACTCATGTGTTTATGGAAATATTTGAGTTGATCACTTGAAATTATATTTTGTTAAGTTAAGTCTTCCACTAAGTGATCTAGCCAGCCAAAGATTTGTTTGGAACCAGTAATAGTTTTTTAGTGTCGGCCACGTTCAACGCGTAGGTTTGGGACGTGACAAACTTAGTATCAGAACACAAAGTTCAAAAGTTTTAGGGTGTCTATGGAGAATCCGTCTTATCAATGTGAAGTACGCCACATCGATAATGGGGAGGTTATAGGACATTAGGAATTGTCTTACTTTTTTCATACTCTAAATTCGTAAGATAAAGTTTAACTCTATAAAGATTTCCTTCTAACTCATGCACTTACACATTTTCAAATTACGTCTCTAAAACATATTATCAGTTAGAGAAATGTTGCCAGTACCAAGATTCTATCAACTACTATGTCTCCACATCTAGGATACGAATGAGGATCATGGCTTGTGCAGTGGAACTTGAGCAGGACGATGGAACTCAAGAAGTATCATAGATGCCTGCTACCCAACCTGCTCCGACTTCTCAGAAAGAGTTCAAAAGAGTTATCACCCTTCTTACTAAATTAGTGGTTTCCCAGTCTGGTCACTAAATCACTCCAGTCCTTAGCTCTAGTTCTCAAGAGACATCTGCTGCCACAAAGATTATAGATTTTCTAAGGATGAATCCACCAATCTTCATAAGGTCCAAAGTTGAGGAAAATCCCTAAAACTTCATTGGGGAGATATAGAGATCATGAAAGTTATATATGCTACTGAGGTTGAGAGAGTTAAGCTTGTTTCTGATCAACATAAGGATTTTTCAAATGTCTGCTATAATCAATAGGAGGAGAGTCATGGTGAGGATGTTGAGCCTTCTATTTAGGATGAGTGAGTGCATTCCTTGATCACTTCTTTCTTAGAGGCTGAGGGAAGCAATAGTTAGGTATTTATAAATCTCAAACAAGATAGGCTGACAGTAAAAGAGTATAGCCTTAAATTCATTCAGTTATCTAGATATACTCGAGAGATGGTCCCAAATATGAGATCCAAGATGAGGAAGTTCATGTCAAGAAGAAGTGCTAGGCCATTATCACGATCCAAGCCTAAGACCTAGTCGTAACACAGCGAATGAGGAGCCCAAACCGAAAGCACCTCACCCAAACCTCTTAGCATTCATCGAGCATTAATGGGTATTGAATCATAAATAAAGTGGAATTTAAAATGAAAAAATAGGACTAAGGGACATTCAACGTGAAATTAAGAAAAGGAAACTCAGATAAGCTTCATATATTTTTCCAAACATACCATCTAGATAAAGAATTAGCAGAGGCTAAGACATGCTCAAAGTTCACTCTCAAGTATATGTAGCAAAATAAAATACAACTTAAGAAAGTAATTGTCTTAATAGAACAAGCATAAAAGAAAGAGGTATAGTCCTCGAACTAGAGGACTCACTAAATCACTAATCTTCAATCGTCCAAAGTCTAGCCATATGTTGAAGGAGGAGGAATGTTGATTCATACATGATGATATCATGTATGCAAAATATGTGTTAGTACTTTGAATGTACTAAGTATGTGGGGTACAGATGTAGCAATAAATTCATAATATCATGTTAAGCAATATGCATAGTCATAATCAAAGAGGAAAGCTCAATGTAAAATGAATGATCAATGCGTCATTTAAAATAAACTTTGAGGTAACATAATCATCATATACATAACTATATAGGATAAGATCATAATCGACATTTAAGACCATATGAACTACTATATGGAATCTAACATAACCCCCTATGTTGGCATAAGGAGACTACTTGTCGGGTAGAACTTCGTCAATGTATGCATGCACACCTTATGCCATGTAGATAATATATCATGCTACGTCTATGACGCATGTGTCTATTTGTTCAATTTTATACAAGTTTCAATATTTAGTGTGCTCACTCATAAGTTGGAGGAAATAGATGTCAATTGATGCCCAAATTAAAGGGCACGTTAATGTATTATGCCTAAGAGATAAGTAAAATCTAAATATGTATGCATATAATACATTCATATATATATATATGTAAATGTATGTAATATTAAAATAACATTGGATTTTGCAACAAACTTTTAACTTATAAAGCTAATGACCTTAAATAAAATCTATAAATACAAAGATTAAATATTAAAATATTATATATATAATATAAAAAGATTATAGGTGAAGGATTAAAAAAGGTATAACTAGAATTTGCATAGAATAAAGAGGGAATAATATTTTTTTTTCAAAGTTAAGAGAAGAATTTAATTTTTAAACCAAATGTCTAAATAATTTTTACCCAAAATTCAATGATCCATAGTTATATAGGGAAGTAATTGAGGAAGACAATGAAACAAGCAAAGATAGAGTTGTATATTGGTCAATTAAACATTAAGAACGATTCATTTATCATAATCGAAATAACCACTTTACTGGTCTTCATCCACAAACTAGTTGAGTAAGTGAATTTCATTTTATTACCAAATGAGAACTACATCTCAGTTTCAAAAGACTACAGGTCTGGACATGCCCAACACCTTCAAATCTTGCATTCTTCCTTCTCTATCATTAACCTTTGGATAATATCGAAAATATCTGAATGTATTGTCTATGCTTAGTTTTCATGTGGCTCTAAGATAAACCTCTTGAGCTATACATATTAGGACATCATCAATTTTACTCCTATCCTAGTAGATGTGTGAGCATCTCTAAACCTTAAAAAGTGAGTTTGAAAGAGGAGTGCCGCTCAAGCTTCAACTCTGTTCCTTTCCTCAATTCTTCTTAGTGCCCTTTCATGAATGGAAAGAGGAAGTGGGAAAACCTCCCTATCCAACCTTGCCTAAGTTCGAGTAGTTTGCAACTCCGATCCCTAAGCCAGTTAGCCTTAAACAGGCTTTTCTATGCAAAAGAGTCCGCCCAATCTTCTGACCAAGTTTCAGAAAGAAAATTGCCATTTTTCTTCTGAAATACACGTTGGTTCCTCTCTTTCCAGATAAAGTATACAACTGCAGCTAATGTTATCTTACAAACTTCAGCTCGATACTTCTTCCTCTACCCCATTTTTCAGCCTCTGCCTTATATTTGTCCAGTGTATATGCATTCAAAGAACAAATGTTGGATTGACTCAAGTTGGTTGTTACAGAGCTGGCATTGTGGATTAATTGATATCCATCCTCTATTTGATCATCCTATCATAGGTATACAACCTCTCCAAATCTGCTAATCTTAAAATGAAAACTCATTTAGGTGCCCCTTGATTGCCACAGATTATCCCCTTCCAGATCCCTTTTCAAAATGTCCTTGCAATTCTTGGTACATGTATTTAGTAGACAACTTGGTAATTGTATGTATTGATTCCAAAGATATGCCTACCTCTGTATAGTACTTTTTTGCTTTGAAAAATCTTCTTAATCTTCTTAATCTTTTTTAGTACTCAGGCTCCAAAAGAGTATATTAATTGCAACTTTGTTCCAAGTTGTCACATTAATCAAATTCAGGACACCGGTTGATTGTGGTTGACACAATCTATTCCAAGCTACTAATGTTTTTTTTTTTGTGACTTCTACCCTTCCAATCCATAAAATTCTTTTACACATTTCTTCAATTAGTTGTGTTACCTTCTTTGGAAGAATGAATATTTGTGACCAATATGTTTGCATTGAGAACATCACACTCCTTGTCAGTTGTGCTCTACCTTCATATAACAGGAATTTTGTTGTCCACAAAGAGATCCTTCCTAACATTTTTTCCGAACAGAGGTTCACATTGGGCAATAGATTTGGGAGAACTTCAAACGTAGGATTCTAATATTTTTAGGGATTTATGCATTAATGGGAGCTTATTAGGTTATATAATAGTCTTAGGGAAGTTAATTAAGGGTAAAACATCAACAATATCCTTTTGGGAAAGTCAAATAATCATCAAAATAAAAATAAACAACATTTTGGTAAGTTCCGTTAGCCAAAACGACAGTCTAGGGGCCCCGTTGCCGACCGCCGAATGGGGACCTTGGGTCACCCTTTTTGACAGTTTTAAAGCTTTTTCTGGAACATTTTGGCAGTGAAATTCGGCGGATCGCCAAATTTGACAGTCCGAACACGTTTCAGTAAAATGGTCATATCGCTTTACTCCAAACTCCAATTAAGGCAAATTTGAATGGGTTGGAAATCTAATATAAATTTATTTAATTTGATGTATTATGAGTCATCTAACTCATTATGTGCTGAGATATATGATATTTTAAGTTGACCCTTCTATGAACTCAAATCGAAACTTAGCCGATGAAAGTGTTTTGAACTTGGCAGGACCTTGGGTGTCCCTTATGACCTCAAACCACATCCGACACACTTAGAATACTTAGAAAAGGAACTTACCATAAAATCACAACCTTGAAGTTATTGTATAACCTAATTTAATAGAATCTCACATTGAAATTCAATCGATGAGAAAGGTTTTAACTCAACTTTATGTTAAGGGTTTTTTGTGACCTTAATTCATCTCTATCTAATGTCCCGCTATAGAATAAGCTTTAATACCTATATTCAAGGTTAGAATCACTCGGTATGATTTCATACATATAAAAAGAACGGTCTAAATCTTAGCTTAGGAAATTCTAAGGTGTTACAATATCTCCCTCTTTGGATAATTCGTCCTCGAATGATGGGTGAATTAAAGTGTCCTCAAGGTATGAATAAGGTCAACAAATTAATTTAGACTTGAATTCTCAAACACTTCAAAACCTAAGAGTAAGTGTTAACTTAACCCTATCACAATTAGGCATGAATGGGACATCAAAACTTAATAGATCAAACCTTTCAAACATCCAGTCAATCAACTGTTCAAATCCAAGATGAAAAACATTAACTCAAATCAAGAATAGGACATCACTTTCAACATCACCATTCATGGACACAAATAGAAGTGGATATTTGGCCTTCATATCTTCTTCATAGGATGTTTTGTCATTAGATCCAATGCCTTTAATAGGTACCACTAACAACGGATCTCCCAAACGCTCTTTCAATATCAAGGCATGAAACACTGATGAATAGAGGTTAAATCAGAAGGTAACTCCAATTCATAAGAAACATTCCCAATCCTCTTCTAGAATACCACACTTTCTTATAGAAACCCAATACTCCCTTCCAAGTCCATGTCTGACTGTATCCTCTCACCATGATCAAGCCTAGTTCTAAGTCCTACGGTGCTAGTCCTAAGATGACCATACTTACACCAATCAAATCCCTCAAAATCTATGTCTCATACTTTTGTAGTGACTTTCACTTAGAGAATACTACTTGGTCTTATCATTTTAATACACTCATATAATGACAATCACACATTCAAGCCTATCACTCTAATCACTTCAACTATATCTAAGAATTGTCAAGCTTACTTAACACCTCTATCTCCATCATTGTATGAGCTCTTACTTGAAGACAAACCAACATACTCTTATCTATCTGTTGCACATCATAAGATCTTATCTCAATCTTCCCCTACACCTCTACCTTTATTGAGGCAAGTACAAGATAACAATCAGCATCTGGAAACATCCCCATGTCTCATCTACTCTAACTCAGTCTACTATCATCAATATTACTATCAGGACTAGGAGGAACTCATCATCTCCCCATTTGGCGAAAGCCAAAACCATTATCCTTCTAATCCATGGTAAGTACAATTTAACATTCAAATCTTCAGATTTTTAATTCTGCTATCAACAATGTCATTACAAGTCTAAGGTCAGTCCATTCCTAGAATGACATCAGAATCAATCACATTCAACTAAGATATACTATCTAGGCACTCAGAGAAAATAATAGCCTAGAGCTTCACATAACTTTACACTATTTTGAATACACATCTTAAGCCTCTTCTTACCTAATGATTTATTCTCAATTCACTATTTTATCTAAGGGTAACTTGTCAATAAGGATCTGGGCTTTACTGTTAGAACCACCTTGGGTATAAAGGGTACTTGAAAAAAATTTAGATAATGCAAAAATCTAAAAGAGTTTCATGAAGATCAACTCTATTGCACGATTTAGAATATGAAAGAAGTGAGACAATTCCTAATATTCTATAGCCTCCCTATTATGGATGTGGCGTGCTTTACACCAATAATAAGGGCTCTACTAGAAACGACTTTGTAGACTCCCTAGGACACTTGATCTCTGTGCTCTAATACCAAATTTGTCACCGCTCGAGTGGGTACCCTAGGCGTGGCCGACACTCAAAAATCATTGTTGGTTCCCAAGCGAATCACTTGGGTCAGTTTACTTATTCAATTAGCGAAAGACTTAATGAAACAAAAGAAATTACTCAAGTGGATAGGAAATTCATCATATAAAATAGTTTTCAACTATACTTATCATAAAAATGACCCAACATTTCAATTTATATAATTAACAACAGTTTACAAAATTAACGTTGAAAGAAAAATAGACTCCATTCTAACTCAATCTGACTTAGTCTATGAAGCCTCTATCAACTCATAAGAAGGTGCCAAGACATGTTCAAGGCTACCTCAAGACAATAAAAAGGAATAAACTAAAATAGAAGGTTCCTCCAAAAGTAAGGAGGTCTCACCACTATCTAGGACTCATTAGATCTTCCACAAAGTGTCTATTGAGGATCTCTAAGACTTGTATTTGCATCATAAAGCGATGTAGATCAAGTGGCCTCAGTATGTGGAATGTACGATATGTAATGTGGTTGAATGGAACAAACTCAAAAGAGAACTCAATAGCAAGAGGAATGCATAACTCAATCCAATATTAAACGCAAGTTTAAAAATTAATATAAGCAATACTTTTAAAATCAACTCAACATATGCAATTCCATCAAATCAAATTCAAGTTCCATCATTACGGTGTTTCTTTAACTGATAACTATCACCATATGAGCTAGTGATGATACAATGTTTTGCACAAAACTATCCTATGCTGGCTACATAATTTATGGAGTTTGACTTTTTCAACTCTTATCAAAATCGGTGCTAATACTTCTCCCAAAATATGTCCTCATATCTATCAACATTTCAATTGTCTCATCAAGGTTCAATGGACCTTTTCATCAATTTAATTTCATCTTAATTCATCAATACTTTCAATTACAAATCATATGCTCTTTCATAAAAATAAATATGCTTCAAAAGTCATGCATATCTCATCAAAACCCTTTCTCAAAACAACATTTAACTCAATGGTCAAACTCCTTTTAAAATCAATACTCATGCTCTTTGAAAACTATTTAAAATATACGTATATAATACTATTTCAAATCATTCTTTTCATCGATGCATAAAATTTTTCATCTTTACTCAAAAACATAAATAACCTTGATTTAGAATAATACTTTATTTAATGCATGAAAATCATGAATCTCAATATCAAATAATGCATGGGAAAGCAATGATCATTAACTCAACTAGGGTTCATGGGAAAGTAACCACAAACAATAATTTCAACAATAAAATAATAATAGTAACTTCAATAATAATTGTATAAAACTCAATAGAAGAAGAATTGACTCAAATGGAATTCAAAAACTAGATTTTCTTCTCAATTCAATACTCATTAAAAATGAAAACTTAGACATGGAGTGCATGGATGACTCAATCCAATGCTATGATATCCTTACATGCGTGGAGGAGAAAAATCTCTTAAAGAAACCTTTGGGTTGCACTTGAATATAAAGAATCCTAGTCTCTTCTTTGGGAGAACTTCGAACATAGAATTCTAATATTTTCTTATATTTATGCATTGATGGGAGGTTATTAGGTTATAAGGGTAAAAGTTCAAAAATATCCTTTTGGAAAAGTCAAATAATCATCAAAATTGGAAAAATGATCTTTTGGTGAGTTTTATCAGCCAAAACGACAGTCTAAGGGCCCCATTGCCGAACCATTTGGCGGTACACCCAATGGAAACCTTGGGTTTCCCTTTTTGATAGTTTTAAAGCTTTTTTGGAATATTTCGGTGGTCAAATTCGATGGATCGCTAAATTTGATAGTCCAAACACATTTCAGTAAAATGACCATAACGTTTTACTCCAAATTCCAATTAAGGCAAACTTTTATGCATTTGAAATATAATTGAAAGACCTTTAATTAGATATATGGGTAACCAAACTCTTTAGTTTTTGAGAGATATATCCATTTGAATTTGATCCTTTTATGAACTCAAACTGAAAGATAGCTAATGGAAGTGTTTTGAACTTGGTTTGACCTTGGGTGTCCCTTATGACTTCAAACACATCCAATACACTTAGAATACTTAGAAAATTACCTTAGAAACACATTCACAACTTTGAAATTATTGGGTCACCTAATTTCATAGACTCTTACATCGAAATTCAATCGGTAAGAAAGATTTCAACTCAACTTTGTGTTAAAAGGTTTTTGTGACCTTAATTCATCTCAAATCTATTGTCCCGCTATAGAATAGGACTTAATACCTATATTCAAGGTTAGAATCACTCGGTATGATCTCAGACATATAAGAATAACGGTCTAGATCTTAGCTTAGGAAATTCTAAGGTGTTATAGTCTACCAAAGAGACAAACAACTACCTCTCAAGTAATCTCAAGCTCAATCCTAAATTGGGAGAGGGTCTATCAAGGTGGACCCGACTCATAACTTAAAAAATATGTAGCAAGGGTGAGCACCAAACAACAAGTACTCGACAAGAAGATCTAAACACAAGAAAATCATACAAAATAAAATACTCCTTCCACACCAACCACATACCGTCGAACTACATACCTGCACTCAAAAAAGTCCCAGCACAATAACAATAATATGCATATATAAAATATTCATCAATTTCTAACAACTGTTGTCACAAGTTACTAATAAGATATACAAATATATCTCAATATGTAGTTTAGTTGTACAACAAATATATCAAAGAGGTTTCAAATTATCGATAGATATAATCCAAGTGTAATTATCTCACAATCTAATCTCAATAATCGTAACAAGTTACAAATATATAGTGGAATAATATAAGTAAAATGATGTGATGTAATGTCAAGTATCGTGATGCATGTCTATCCTACCATATACATCCACTGATAAAATCAGTTCAAAACTCCTGGGGGACATATCTCTCCATGTACATACCCGGGAATGTGAGGCCCAACCCCAATATAATCATTATCACATGGCATGGCCTCCTGTGGCCTGTCCCCTATTTTTCATCTGTGGTACTCATTCACAAATGCACAACAAGAATATATATATATATATAATGTAATAATGATGAGTGAATACAAAAGTTCACTTTATAATATATACATCACTTCAAGTCAAATATCATAATAACAATGCATAAAGATGGATCCTTTCCAAGCCTATAGTCAATTCTCTAACCCACAAGTGAAACTCAACAACAAATATCTCTAATTCTAACAATGATCAACCATAATTGGATCCACAACCCACATTCTCATATCTCAAGAGATTCTCAATATCGAAACAAAAGTCAACAAGTATCAATCTCAATATCGCACTTTCAAGTCATAAATGAAATTCACAATTTGACCAAGTTCTCATAATATTTCAAATACAACTCAGTCAATAACCATTAACCCATCATTCTAAGTCACAAGCAAAGGGAATATGATGTTCAAATAAGCTTAACAAGGTTTAGAAATTCACTTGACTCAAATAATAGAAAAATCAAGCAAATATCAGAGCTTTTCCCCTCATATTCGCACCAGAAATATCACAATCCAGTCAAATACGGATTCACAATCTCAATATGAAGCCACAAACAAAAATATCAAGAAATTCAAGTGAAAAGGACAAAATGATAAAAAAATCCCATATAAAAAAAGGTTCTCTAAATTTGAAAATTAGTACATGTAAATATTTCCCACGTAATAAGGAATTCAACGGTGAAAATTGTTTTGAAAACAGAGTAAAAATGAACTCTTAATCTCAATTTTTCTATCAAAAATCAATATACAAAAAATCCTAATTTCTCCAATTAAAAGTCTCCTGTTTCAAGTTAAAATCACTAATTAACCAAGGGGAATTAAAGGGTTGAGTTACAAACATATTCCCCTATGATCTTGACTTGAAAAACTTTGAAGAATCTCTCAAAAGCCAAGCTTGAAATATTAAAAATGGATGAAAAAGGAAAAAACCATCACTTTTAATTAAAACACTGGTTTAGGGATTTTGCACTCCGCGAATACGGAGCTCAAGGATTTACACACCTCCTTAAACGTAAATGTGGGGTCCATGAATGTGGAGGTTCACAAACATGGAGGCTGGGTCCGCGAACACAGAGGTCACAACACCCGGGCCTCTGCGAACGTGAGTTTGTAATAACCTTGTTAGTCATTTTTTAGCTTATCTATAAAATTACTATTTTGCCCTTTTGTAAGTTGCTTGGGACCTATTTTAATCTATCTGTGTTGTTAAAATTGAGATTTTGTGCTTTAAAAGTGGAAAATGTGAATTTTGCCATTTTTTGAAGCTTAAGCTGTTGAAAAAGTGAGTTTTCGTACCATTCAGTGTTTTGGGTGTTAGATCAGAAATTTGTCAATTTTGTTAGTTTTGGAACATCAAATTTGGTCTAGGAGAAGTGACAAAACTGAATTTGGAGTTAAAATGCACATTTTGGACCCACAATTACATTTTCAATTGATTTTGGAGCTTAAGTTTGGCTTAGGTGAAATTTCTGAGTTTGAAAGCTCCAATCAAAATTTTGACAATTTCAGTGGTTCCAGCTGGTGAAACTAATGCTAGAATTGGTCTTGCTATAATTTTGAAATTTTTGAAGGCAATTTCGGTATTTTGAATTTTAATAAGCTTTTTTAGTATCTAGGTCGAGGAGACCTCAGAATCAAGTTTTGATTATTCCATTGGATCCGGATCGCTATTTTTGGTAGAGAGTCATATATGGTTTTTGTGTATTGGGTTTCGAATGAACAATAGGGGTCTATTCCGACTTGAAAAATATAGCTGGTTTTTCTGATCTGGTGCAAGTCAAATTACAATCTGTGTTCGCAAAATTGGGCCCTGCGTTCTTGGTGGTCTGTGCACTTTAAGCTCCACGTTCGCGGATGACCCCTCCACATTCGCCGAGGTCTGTACACGTGTAAGCTCTGCGGTTGTGGACTCATTCCCGCTTTTACGAAGTACACTTTATGCTTGAAAAGTTTTTATTTGAGAAAATACCATTTTCAATCATTTACAAGATTTTCAGGCTTTATTGGGCGATTTTTAGACTTTTCAGCAAAACTATTTGGTAAGTGTTTCTAACCTCAAATTATTTAATTTAATTTTCATTACTTTTCTCTTGTTTTTGTCTTGAATTTCATGATTTGAATGTTTAAAATTGAGATTTTCATGTCGTTGATTTGAAAACTTTAAATGTTGATTTCTCCTTCAATTTGAGCTCAATTATAGTGGGGTTTTCACCCATTAGATCCTTTTCTCACGTAGAATCATAATTTCTAGTTAATTTTCAGATTCGTGAATCTCAAATTTTAGTCCTAATTTTGACAATTCGTGCCAATATAGATATCAAAATTCTTGACGCGCATAATCTATTCTTGATAGTGGTTGGTTGATTTGGATCTCCTTTTGAGGTTTAAGTTGATCAAAAGCTTGATTCGAGGGTGGTTTTGGCATCAAGGTAGGTGCAACTAACCTTTATGAGACTGGTTTTGAGTTATTGAATATGTTTTTGTGATAATTGTAAGATTTGGATTGTTCCATGAGTGATTGAATTGATATGATAGTATTTTGGCAAAAATGTGTTATTGGTTATATTGGAATTGGAGTAATTTGAGAATTTGTTGGTAAATTTGAGATGTATTCTTGAGATTTGAGATAGTGCGGATGTTATTGTGAAAATACGAAACTTGTGATACAATTTGGAAAATTTTTGGTAATTGTGATATTTGAGATACTATTTGGGAATCATGCATATATCTTGGAACTTGCTAAGTCCGACATCATTGGTATATTTGATTATCGGTGAAAGTGTGGTGATTTGAGACATATGATGGCTTGTGGTACCAATTGTGACACTTGGCATGCCCTTTCTGATTCTACGATTATTATTTATCGATTATTTTATTATATGTATTTACTTGTGGCATGGGTATGCATTCATTTCATATTGCATTTGTACCACCCCTTGACCATACAGAGGTGGCAAGGATTGAGATATTGTACCACCTTTTATAAAATCCCTTGACTACGAGAAGGTGTCAAGGGTGAGATGTACCACTTTTTGAGATATTGTACCACCTTTTCTAAAACCCCTTGACCACGACGAGGTGGAAAGGGTGATATAGTACCACATTTTAAAACCCCTTGACCATAAAGAGGTGGAAATGTTAAGATATTGTGATACCCCTTGACCACAAGAAGGTGAAACGTTTGAGAGATTTCAGTACATGGTCTGTGAGGCCCCCGGGTTCTATCTGGTAGCTTTAGCTCGATATATATGTACACTGGATGTGCGATAGTCATGCCTCCACCCCATACATTACATTCATTCATATCATTGCATTGCATCATTGATTATACTTGCTTTTTTTATTTTTTCTGATATATATATATATTATGTACTAACCCCTTCATTGCAGGTGAGAGTGATTCTTAGTTATTACAAGCTTATCCTATTTCTCCTACCTAGTCGGTTGAACTTACTGGGTACATTTTGGTGTATTCACCCCTACTATGTTTCCTTCCTACAGATCAAGCACAGGGACTCCCTCGTGGTAGTTGACTCATTTGAGCAAAGTTTCTCATCTTTACTAGATCACAGGGTGAGGTTCAGACTTCAAGTCACCGTTATTCTATTTAAACTCATTTGTTTTCTTTCATATTAAACTTTGTATTTCCTTTCATTAGACATTTTGTATCTACTATTTCATATAATTAGAAGCTCGTGTACTCATGACTACAACCCGATGGTCGATGGTCGAGCTTGAGACTACTAATATGGCCTTCAATTATGGTTGAGGCAGGGCTTGTAGTAGGGCCCGAGGTCGAGGACATGGTAAAGAGGCAGTTACGACCAGGGGACAAGATAGAACAACTTTACTAGAGCTTGAGTATGAGTCTGAAGGATGCACAAACTCTGATCCATCATCGTTAGACCTAGATTCTATGCCTTCAGTTCAGGAGCTACTTCCACAAGTATTGGCCATACTTGAGGGAGCTTCTCTAATCCCAGTTAATCTCGATGCACCGACTCCTACAGTGTTAGTTCACCCTTCTATAGATCCAGTTGATCCACCTATGGTACATGTTGGTTCTATATCTACACAAGTAGATCTTTTTATGATATATATTATTCTACCTCAGACTTCTCTGTCGAGTACTAGATTACAACTTATGGGTATATCTATTACCTTGCCCACGTTTATGGTGCCACCATCTTCTACTAACCGTCCTATGCCTATTGCTGAGCAGAAGAGTTTTCAGAGATTTGTTTGGTTAACCGCTTCTAAATTTGATAGTATGCCCAGTTATAGGGCTTACCATTTTCTATCGAAATGCCAAGATCGGTTGTGTAATTTGGCTGTTCTTGAGTCACACAGAGTTGCTTATACCTCCTATCAGTTCACTGGCTTGGCCAAGGAGTGGTGAAAATTAGTTTTTGCCCGTAGGCCTATTAGATCACTAGCTATGACTTGAGATCAGTTTACTGTGGTATTCTTGGAGAGTTTTGTGCCCTATAGTCTTTGAGACAACAGGTGAGATGCGTTTGATCGACTTTAGTAGGGGTCTAGGTAAGTATCTAATTATGAGGTCAGGTTTTATGAGTTGTCCAAGTATGCCTTGTCTAGTATCCCCATAGATTTTGAGAGGATTTGGCATTTCACCAAGGGATTAGTAGGATATCTTTAGAAGGCTACAACTTCATTGGTCCTAGCAGGTGGTACCTTCTAGAGTATGGTGGACCACACTCGTAAGATTGAGCATATTAGACATAACCATTAAGGTGGCAAGAAAAGGTTCTGGTATCATAATGGGTACCTACCACGAGATAGGGAGTTTAAGAGACAAGGCCATCAGGGCAAGGTAGGGTAGCTCATGCAACCATTTTTACAGCTGATAATATTGATAGGTTTAGGCCTATTCAGACAGATTGTGATAGCTCTTCGAGCACAACCAGGCGTGCTAGTTTCACAAGACAATTATCTCAAGGACGGGATCCCAAAGCTTGCTATGTTTGTGATGAGATTGAGCATATGGCCAGGAAGTGTCCTAATTGTGCACCTCCTACCCAGCCTTCAAGGACCCAACCAATCCATCCATCCCCAACACTAGTATCTAAAAATACCTCTTAAGGCATGAGGGGTGGCACTATAGAGGTAGAGAGACAATGAGAAGTGGAGCATGTAGAGGCCCACAATTTATCGGGGGATGTAGAGTATGTTATGTCATTCTAGATAGAGTTGAGTCAGAGGCCTTTGATGTTGTCATTACAAGTATGGTTCTAGTGTGCCACCGTTCTGCTTTAATTTTATTTGATCCAGGCTCTACTTATTCATATGTATTATCTTATATTTCCATGGATCTTAGTACATTATGTGAGCCCCTTGCCGAGCCAATATGTGTTTTCACCCCAGTAGGTGAGTCTTTAATGGTGAATTTGAGGTTTTATTGTTACCTTCTTGGGGAGGGGTACTATTGTTGATTTGATATTGCTTGATATGGTTTACTTTGGTGTAATAATGAGTATGAATTGGTTGTCACCTCATCATGCCATTCTTGATTGCCATGCAAAGACTGTGACTTTGTCTTATCCGGGTTTGCCTTAGCTAGTGTGGACTGGCGCATCTAGTTTTTATCCCAAGGGGTTGATCTCTTATATGCTTTCTTGTAAGTTGGTGGGTAGGGTTTTTTTATCCTATTTGGCTCATGTTCGAGCCTGTTCTCAAGAGTTACTATCATTAGAGACAACTAGACTCGTAAGGGAGTTTATGGATGTATTTTCGATAGATTTGCTAGGTGTTCCTCACGATCATGATATTGATATTACTATTTATGTGAAGCTGGGCACTAAGCCCATTTCTATTACCCCTAACTAGATGGCTCTTGCTGAGTTGAAGGAGCTAAAGGAGCAGTTAGAGGATTTGTTAGAAAAGAGGCTCATTCGTCCGAGTGTATCCCCTTGGGGTGCTCTAGTCTTGTTTGTGGAAAAAAGAATAACACTATGCATATCTGTATTAATTATCACCAATTGAACAAAGTGACCATCAAGAACGAGTATTGTTTGCCTCATAATAATGATCTATTCAACCAGTTGTAGGGTCCTTTGGTGTTTTCCAAGATTGACTTGAGGTCTGGGTATTATCGGTGAGAGTGTGGGAGTCTGATATCTTAAAGATAGCCTTCAGGACTCGTTATGACTATTTTGAGTTTTTGGTTATGTCAATTGGGTTGACTAATGCTCTAGCCGCTTTTGATGAACTAGGTGTTCAAGCCTTATTTTGATATTTTTATGATTGTGTTTATTGATGACATCTTGGTTTACTCCAAGAGTGCGTTCGACCATGTGCATCATTTAAGGATTGTACTTTAGAGGTTGAGACAGGAGAAGTTATATGTCAAGTTTTAAAAGTGTGAGTTCTAGCTCGAGTCAGTAGCTTTTCGTGGGCATATGGTGACGAAAGATGGGATTATGGAAGATTATACTAAGGTAACGATAGTTCATGAGTGGGCTAGGCCGATATCTGTGATAGAGATTCAGAGTTTTATTGGTTTCATGGAGTATTATCGGCGCTTTGTTTAGGGATTCTCTTCTATTGCAGCCCCATTGACTAGACTCACTCAAAAGGATACAACTTGTGAGTTGTTGGAGGAGTGCAAGGAAAGCTTTCAAAAGCTCAAAGATGTATTGACCTCAACACTTATTCTTGCTTTGCTCGTGGGGGGTGGGGGGTGGGGGAGATACCTTTTTTGAAGTATTGTGATGTTTCTGGAGTGGATTTGGGTGGAGTATTGATGTAAAAGGGGAGAGTGATAACATATGTTTCTTAACAAACAAAGGTTCTTGAAAGAAACTACCCTACACATTATTTATGGCTGGTTATGGTGGTGTTTGTATTGAAATTATGGTGGAATTATCTCTATGGGGTGCATTATGGGATCATTACCGATCACCATAGTCTCAAATATATCCTTTCTTAGCCTAATTTGAACATAAGAAAATGTAGGTGGTTGGAGTTGTTGAAAGGCTATGACATCTCGATTCTATATCACCCAGATGAGGTGAACGTGGTGGAGAATGCTTTGAGCCGAAAGGCCTCTAGTATAGGGAGTTGGCATTCTTGAGAGTGAAGGAGAGACCTTTAGCTTTGGAGGTTCAGTCACTTGCTCGATAGTTGGTTCCATTCGATATTTTTCCTCCTAAGAGTATTTTAGCCTTTGTAGAGGCTAGGTCTTTATTGCTTGATTAGGTATGTGCTCACCTGTTTGATGATGCTAGACTATGTTTAATTGTTGATAAGGTGTTGAGGGGTGAGGCAAAAATAGTTACTATTGATTCAGAGGGTATTTTGAGGATTTATGGTCGAAGTTTTAGGCCTAAGGTGGGAGATTGGGTGAGATTGATATAAGAAGAGGCTCATTGTGCTAGATATTCTATCCATCTCGGTGTGTAAAAGATGTATCATGATTTGAAGCAATATTATTGGAGGTGTGGGATAAGGAGAGACATATTTGAGTTTTTGGGGAAGTGCTTGAACTGTTAACAAGTCAAATATGAACACTCAAGTCCTGGGGGTTCGATGCAAAGGAGGCCCATTCCCAAATGGAAGTGGGAGTATATTACTTTGAATATTTTCACTGGTTTTCCTTTGGCTTAGGGAAAGTTTGACTCAGTTTGGGTGATTGTAGACCGATTCACTAAATCTGATCACTTCCTACCAGTGAAGAATAGCTACATTGAGGAGCCGTTGGTTAGGTTATATATCTAGGATATTGTTAGATTGCATGGGGTGCCAGTGTCTATAGTGTCAAACAGAGGATATTTGTTCACTACCTATTTTTGGAAGGCTCTACAACATGGTTTAGGTATTCAGTTGGATTTGTGTTGAGCTTTCCACCCTCAGACTAATGGGCAGTCCGAGCACACTATTCAGGTGTTAGAGGATATACTTCAGGCATGTGTGATAGACTTTGGGTCCAGATGGGATCAACATTTGCCTTTGGCGGAGTTTGCTTATATTAATAGTTATCATTCCAACAACCAAATGACACTATTTGAGGCATTATATGGTCAGAGATTTAGATTGCCTATCGGGTGGTTTGATTCGGGTTTAGCTGATGCTATGAGTGTTGATTTTCTCAGAGATTTTATGGATCGAGTTTTGTTGATATAGAATAGATTATTGATAGCCTAGAGCTGCCAAAAGAGTTATGTTGACTGGAGGACTAGACCTCTTGATTTTATGGTTGGAGATAGTGTGTACCAAAGATATCACCCATGAAGGGTGGGATGAGGTTTGGAAAGAAGGTCAAGTTTAGCCCTAGGTTCATTGGCTCGTTTGAGATCTTGAGGAGGGTAGGTGAGGTTTCTTATGAGCTAGAATTGCCACCGAGATTATCAGAAGTTCATACAGTATTTCATGTCCCCATGCTCCATCGGTACATTCCAGATGAGTCACATGTGATTTCTTATGATTTAGTTGAGTTGGGTTTAGACTTGTCATATAAGGAAGAGCTGGTAGCTATTTTGGATAGTTAGGTATAGAGATTGAGGACTAAGGATATACCTTCACTAAAGGTTCAATGGCTAAACCCTCCCGTTGAGGAGGCTACTTGGGAGTTAGAGTCAGATATGCGAGTAAGATATCCCAGCCTTTTTAGGCTTGAGGTATATTTCTTTCCTCTATGTTCAAGGACAAATATTATTTTTGGTGATGAATGCTGTAATGACCTTGCTAGTGATTTTTTAGTTTATTTCTAAAATTACTATTTCACCTTTTTGTAAATTGTTTGGGACCTATTTTGATCTATTTGTGTTGCTGAAACTGAGATCTTGTGCTTTAAAAGTGGAAAAATGTGAGTTTTGACATTTTTGGAAGCTTAAATTGTTGAAAAAGTGAGTTTTTGTACCATTTAGAGTTTTGGGTGTCGGATCGGAAATTTAATGATTTCGTTAGCTCCTGAACGTCAAATTTGATCTAGGAGAAGTGACGAAATTGAATTTAGAGTTAAAATGGAGATTTTGGATCCAAAGTTACATTTTCAGTTGATTCTAAAGCTTAAGTTTGACTTTGATCAATATTCGTATTTCAGAAGCTCTAATTAAAATTTTGACAGTTCTAGTGGTTCTGAATGGTGAATTAATGCTACAAAAGGTCTCATTGTAATTTTTGGAATTTCTGAGGACAGTTTTAATATTTTGAATTTTAACTAGTTTTAATGAGCTTTGTAGGTAACTAGGCCGAGGAGACCAATCAAATTCTGATGACTCCGTTGAGTCTGGATCGCCTCTCTAGTAGAGATTCATGTCTGGTTTATGAATATCGGGTTTAGAATGGATCCTGGGGGTCTGTTCTGAGTTGAAATCGATAGATGATTTTTCTTATAAGGTGCAAGTCAAATTACCCTCTAGGTTCGCGAGATTGGGCCCCACATTCTCAGAGGTTTGCGCACCTTAAGCTCCGCGTTCGCAGAAGCCGCAGCGCCAAGAACAGTGGGCTAACACCCATGAAAAGCTACCCAAATGACTTGTTTCTTGTTCCTTGACCCATAAATTACTACCAAGCCATATCTAACCCCGACGGGCCACCTATGCCTCTTGCCTGAATCGTTACAGACCACTAAGTATAGTATTTTTAGAAAGTTAGCCCCGAGGCCCGAGCAGCGCCATGAACCGTGGGCTAACACCCACGAAAAACTGACCAAATCGACTGTTTCTTGTTCCTTGCCCCATAAAATACTACCAGGCCATATCCAACCATGATGGGCCACCTAGGCCTCTTGTCTGGCTCGTAACAGACCCCTCGATATAAGTTTTTGGGAAAAATGGTCCCGAGCCCCGGGCAATGCCAGGAACCGTGGGCTAAAACCCACCAAAACTATCCAAATTATCTGTTTCATGTTCCTTGGCCCATAAAATACTACCAGACCATATGCAACCCCGGCAGGCCACTTGGGCCTTCTTCCTGGCTCGTTACGGACTGTTGGTATAATGTTGAGGGAAAGTTGGCCCAGAGTCCCGTGCAGTGCCAGGAACTACGGGCTAACACCCACGAAAAACTGCCCAAATCGCCTGCTTTTTGTTCCGTGGCCCATAAAATATTACCATGCCATGTACAACCTCGGCGGGCCACCTGTGACTCTTGCCTTGCTAGTTATAGACCCTTCGGTATAATATTTTGGGAAAATTGGCCTCGGGCAGCGCTAGGAACCGTGGGCTAACACTTACAAAAAACTGTCCAAAATGCCTATTTCTTGTTACTTGGTCCATAAAATACTACCAGGCCATATCCAACCTCAGTGGGCCACATGGGTCTCTTTCCTAGCTTGTTATAGACCCCTTGGTATAAAGTTTTTGGAATGTTTACCCCGAGCCCTAGGGAGTGCCAGGAACCATGGGCCAACACCCACGAAAAACTGCCCAAATCGCTTGTTTCTTGTTCCTTGGCCCATAAAATACTACCAAGCCATATCCAACCCCGTTTGGCCATCTAGGCCTCTTGCCTGACTCATTACAGATCCCTCAGTATAATATTTTGGGAAAGTTGGCCCCTTGCCCCGGGCAGCGCCAGGAATAGTGGGCTAACCCACGAAAACTGCCTAAATTACCTATTTCATTTTCCTTGACCAATAAAATACTACCAGACAATATCTAACCCCGGCGGGCCATCTGGTCCTCTTTCCTAGCTCGTTACAGACCCCTTGGTATAATGTTTCTAAAAGTTGGCCCCGAGACCCGAGAAGCGTCAGGAACCATGGGCTAACACCCATGAAAATTTGCCCAAATAGCTTGTTTCTTGTTCATTGGTCCATAAAATAATATCAAGCCATTTTTAACCCCGGAGGTCCACCTAGCCTATTTCCCGGCTCATTTCATACCCCTCGGTATAATATTTTTCTAAGTAGGTCCCGAGCCCTGGGCAGCGCCAAGAACCGTGGGCTAACACCCATGAAACATTGCCCAAATTTCATGTTTCTTGTTCCTTGGCCCATAAAATACTACCAGACCATATCCAACCTCAGCGGGCCACCTGTGCCTCTTGCCTGGCTCGTTACAGACCCCTCGATATACGTTTTTGGGAATGTTGGCCCCGAGCCCCGGGCTGTGCCAGGAACCGTGGGCACCCACAAAAAACTACCCAAATCGCCTGTTTCTTGTTCCTTGACCCATAAAATACTACCAGGCCATATCCAACTTCGGCGGGCCACCTGTGCCTCTTGCCTGGCTCGTAACAGACCCCTCGGTATAAATTTTAAGGAAAATTATCCTAGAGCCCCGGCCAGGACCAAGAACCGTGGGCAAACACCCACAAATAATTGCCAAAATTGCCTGTTTCTTGTTCCTTGGCTTATAAAATACTACCAGGACATATCCAACCCCGGCGGGCAACCTGAGCCTCTTGCCTGACTCATTATAGACCCCTCAGTATAATATTTTGGGAAAGTTAGCCCCGAGCCCCAGGCAGCGCCAGGAACCGTGGGCTAACACTTACAAAAAACTGCCCAAATCGCGTGTTTCTTGTTCCTTGGATCATAAAATACTATCAGACCTTATACAACCTCGGCGGGCTACCTAGGCCTCTTGGATGGCTTGTTACAAACCCCTAGGTATAATATTTTGGAAAAATTAGCCTAGAGCCCCGGGCAGTACCAGGAAGCTTGGGCTAACACCCACAAAAAGCTGCTCAAATTGCTTGTTCCTTGGCATATAAAATACTACCATGCCATATCCAACACTGGTGGGCCACCTGAGCCTTTTTCCTAACTCGTTACAGACCCCTCGATAAATTATTTTGGGAAAGTTGGCCTTGAGACCCGCACATCGAAAGGAATCGTGGGCTTACACCCAGAAAATGTTGTCCAAATCGCCTGTTTCTTGTTCTTTGGATCATAAAATACTACCAGGCCATATCCAACCCCGGTAGGCCACTTAGGCCTCTTGAGTATCTCGTTACAGACCCCTCGGTATAAGTTTTTGGGAAAGTTTGCCCTGAATCCCGGGCAGCGCCAGGAACCGTGGGCTAATATCCATGAAAAAATGCCAAATCAAATGTTTCTTGTTACTTTTCCCATAAAATACTACTAGGCCATATACAAACCTGGCGGCCACCTAGGACTCTTTCCTGGCTCATTAAAGATCTCTCGGTATAACATTTTGGGAATGTTGGCCCCGAGCCCAGAGCAATGCCAGGAACCGTGGGCTAACATCCACGAAAAATTGCCAAATCACCTGTTTCTTGTTCCTTGGCCCATAAAATCCTATCAGGCCATATCCAACCCCAGCAGGCCACCTGAGCCACTTTCTTGGCTCTTTACAGACCCTCAGTTTAAATTTGAGGGAAAGTTGGCCTTGAGCAGACAGTGCCAGGAAGAACCGTGGGCTAACACCCCTGAAAAACCGCCAAAATCTCTTATTTTTTATTCCTTGGCCCATAAAATATTACCAGACCATGTCTTTCCCTGGCGGTCCACCTAGGCCTCTTGCCTGACTCATTACAGAACCCTCGCTATACGTTTTTAGGAAAATTGGCCCCAAGCCTCGGGCAGCCCCAGGAACCATGGGCTAACACACACGAAAAAATGACCCAAATCACCTATTTCTTGTTCCTTGGCCCATAAAATACTATTAGGAAATATCCAACCCCTGTGGGACACCTGGGCTTCTTGCCTGGCTCATTACATATCCCTTAGTATAAATTTTTGGAAAAGTTGGCCTCGAGCCCCGGATAACCGTGGGCTTACACCCACGAAAAATTGCCTAAATCGCTTGTTTCCTGTTCCTTGGCCCATAAAATACTACCAAGCCATATTCAACCCCGATGAACCACCTGGGCCTCTTGCATGGCTTGTTACAGACCTCTAGGTATAAGTTTTTGGGAAAGTTTGCCAGAGCCCCACGCAGCGCCAGGAACCGTGTGCTATTACCTATGAAAAACTACTAAATCGCCTGTTTCTTGTTCCTTTTCCCATAAAATACTACCAAGCCATATCCAACCCCGGTGGCCACCTGGAACTCTTTACTAGCTCTTTACAAACCCGTCGGTATAATATTTTTGGAAAGTTGGCCCCGAGCCACAGATAGCGCCAGGACTGTAGGCTAACAACCATGAAAAACTTCCCAAATCGCCTGTTTTTTGTTCCTTGGCCCATATAATACTACCAGGCCATATCCAACCTCGGTGGGCTACCTGGGCCTCTTGAGTGGCTCGTTACGGACCTATCGGTATAATTATTTGGAAAAGTTAGCCCCGAGCCCCTGGTAGCGCCAACAACCGTGGGCTAACACCCATGAAAAACTATTCAAAATGCCTGTTTCTTGTTCCTTGGCCCATAAAATAGAACTAGGCCATATTCAACCCCGGCGAGTAACCTAGGCCTCTTTCCTAGCTCGTTAGATACGCCTCAATATAAATTTTTTTGAAAGTGGCCCCAAGCTGTGGGCAGCACCAAGAACCGTGGGCTAATACCCACAAATAAATGTCCAAATCGCCAGTTTTTTGTTCCTTGGCCCATAAAATACTAGCAGGCCATATCCAACCCCGGAGGGGCACCTAAGCCTCTTGCCTGGCTCATTTTAGATCTCTCTATATAATTATTAGGGAAAGTTGGCCCCGAGCCCCGTGCAACACCAGGAATCGTGGGGTAACACTTACAAAAAACTACCCAAATCGCTTGTTTCTTGTTCCTTGGCCCATTACATATTACAAAGACATACCCAACCGCAGCGGGCCACCTTGGACACTTGCCTGGCTCGTTACAGACCGCTCAACATAACGTTTTGGGAAAGTTATCCCCAAGCGCCGGGCAGCGCCAGAAACCGTGGGCTAACTCCCACAAAAACTGCCCAAATCTTATCGCCTGTTTCTTGTTCCTTGGCACATATAATACTACCTGGCCATAGTAAACCTCGACGGGTGACCTGGGACTCTTTCCTGGCTCGTTACAGACCCCCGAGTATTTTTTTCGAGAAAGTTAGTGCCGAGCCTCGGGCAGTGCCAGAATCGCGGGCTAACACCCATGAAAAACTACCCAAATCGCCTGTTTCTTGTTCCTTGGCCAATAAAATACCACCAGGCCATATCCAACCCAGGTGGGCCTCCTTGGCCTCTTTCCTGGCTCGTTACAAACCCCTCAGTATAATATTTTGGGAAAGTTAGCCTAGAGCCCCGAGCAGCGCTAGGAATCGTGGGCTAAAACCTACGAAAAACTACCTAAATTGCCTGTTTCTTGTTCCTTGGAAAATAAATTACTACAAGGCCATATCTAACCCCGGTGGGCCACCTGGACTTTTTTCTTGGCTCGTTACAGACCCCTTGTTATAATTTTTTTTAAAGTTGGCCCCGAACCCTGGGAAGCACCTGAAACCGTGGGCTAACACAAATACAACTATCCAAATCGCTTGTTTCTTGTTTCTTGGCTCATAAAATACTATCAGGCCATATCCAATCCCACGCGGGCCACTTGGATCTCTTGCCTTGCTAGTTACAGACCCCTCGATATAATGTTTTAGGAAAGATAACCCCTAACCCCGGGAAGTTCCAGGAACCGCGGTCTAACACCCACGAAAAACTGCCCAAATTGCTTGTTTCTTGTTCCTTCGCTCATAAAATACTACCAGGCAAAATTCAACCTCGGTGGGCCACCAGGGCCACTTGACTGGCTCATTACAGACCCTTTAGTATAGTGTTTTGGGAATGTTGGCCCCGAGCCCCAGACAGCGCCAGAAACCGTGGGCTAACACTCACGAAAAATTGCCCAAATCGCCTGCTTATTATTCCTTGGCCCATAAAATACTACCAGGCCATATCAAACCCCCGCGGGCCACTTGGGCCTCTTTCCTGGCTCGTTATAGACCCTCGATATAATATTTTTGAATAGTTATCCCCGAGCCCGCAGCAGCGCTAGTAACCATAGACTAACACCCATGAAAAACTGCCCAAATTATTTGTTTCTTGTTCCTTGGCCCATAAATTACTACAAGGCCATATCTAACCCCGGCTAGCCACCTAGGCCTCATGGCTGGCTCGTTACAAACCTGCCTAAATATCTTGTTTCTGGTTCCTTGGCCTATAAAATACTACAAGGCCATATCCAACTATGGCGGGCCACCTAAGCCTCTTTCTTGGCTCGTTACAGACCCCTCGGTATAAGTTTTTGGGAAAGTTATCCCCGAGTTCTGGGAAGCGCTAGGAACCATGGTCTAACACTCACGAAAAACTTCCAAATCGCTTGCTTCTTATTTCTTGGCCCATAAAATAATACCAGGCCATATCCAACCCCAGCGGGCAACCTGGGCCTCTTTCCTGGCTCGTTACACACCCCTTGGTATAATTTTATTGAAGAGTTGGACCCGAGCCCCCGACAGCGCCAGGGACCATTGACTAACACCCACGAAACACTGCCCAAATCGCCTGTTTCTTGTTGCTGGGCCCATAAAATACTACCAGGCCATATCCAACTCCACGTAGGCCACCTCGGCCTCTTGGTTAGATCATTTTAGACCCCTTGGTATATCTTTTAAGGAAAGGGTGCCCCGAGCCCCGGGCAGCGCCAGGAATCGTGGGCTAACACCCCCGAAAAACTGCCCAAATCGTATGTTTCTTATTCCTTGGCCCATAAAATAATACCAGGCCATATCCAACCCCAGCGGGCCACTTGGGCCTCTTTCCTGGCATGTTACAGACCCCTTGATATAACCTTTTAGGAAAGTTGGCCCCGAGCGCCGGGCAGCGCCAGGAATCGTTGGCTATCACCTATGAAAAACTGCCTAAATTGCCTGTTTCTAGTTGCTTGGCCTATAAAATACTACCAAACTATATCCAACGCTGTTGGGACACCTCGGCCTCTTGACTTGCTCTTTATAGACCCCTCGGTATATTTTTTAAGGAATGTTGGCCCCGAGCCCCAGGCAACGCCAGGAACCGTGGGCTAACACCCACGAAAAACTGCCCAAATCGCCTATTTCTTATTTCTTGGCCCATAAAATATCACAAGGCCATATCTAACCTTGGCGGGCCACCTGGGCCTCTTTTCTGGCTCATTACAGATCTCTTGGTATAATTATTTGGGGAATTTGGCACCGAGCCCTGTGCAGCGGCAGAAACCGTGGGCTAACACCCAAGAAGAACTGCTCATCCAGTTTTTGTGATGCATAGGGTATTACCGGGTGATCTCGTTGAACTTGAGATGTACGATTTTGATGTGATCTTGGGGATGGACTGGTTGTACGCTTCTTATGCCTCAGTAGATTGCAGAACTAGACAAGTTAGATTCCAAGTCCCCAATGAACCTGTGCTTGAATGGAAGGGTAGTAGTTCGGTGGTCAAGGGTAGGTTTATTTCCAATCTCAAGGCCCAAAACATGCAAATCATCTAAGGCTGGCTCTTTACACCTTGAGGGAGAAACAACTATATGCCAAATTTAGTAAGTGTGAAATTTGGTCGAATGAGGTTGCTTTCCTTGGTCACATAGTGTCCGGTGATGGCATCAAGGTTGATCCCAAGAAGACAGAGGAAGTGAAGGAATGTCCTAGGCCGTTGACTTCGTCGGATTTTAGGAGCTTTCTTGGGTTAGCCGATTATTATAGGCGGTTTGTTGAAGGGTTTTCATCTATAGCATCTTCGTTGACCAAGTTGACCCAAAAGAAAGCTAAGTTTGTGTGGTCTAGCGAATGTGAGAAGAGTTTTCAAATAATGAAGGACCGACTTACTTCGGCTCTAATTTTGACCTTACCAAATGGGTTAGATGGTTTCATGGTATATTGTGATGCTTCAAGAGTGGGGTTGGGTTGTGTCC
>JBCEWC010001140.1:0-43992 GCA_038996855.1 Solanum aculeatissimum
ATACTAATAATTTTTAAAAGTTTTATATTTAATAATATATTGTACACACACCAATTTATTAATTTTTAATATATACACATATCTATATCTATATCTATATATATATATATATATATATTAATCTTTTTTCTTTTACTTATGAAAGTTATCTATATTTTCAGGATTAATCGATTTTCATTTGTAGATTTTTATTCCTACTGAAAGAATTCTTTTTCAACTAAAATAAACTTAATCCAGAAAGAAAATAGTCAAAAAAAACTTTTAAATTATATTAATAAAAAAATTTAAAAAGGGTTAAAAGAAAATCCCCAAAAAGATTAAAAATTATCCAAAAAAAGGCAAAAAATTGACTTGATCCAAAAAAAAAAGTCAAAAACATTCAAATTATTTGTAATAATAAGAGAATCTAAAGTTTTATTTTTTTAATTTTCAAGTACAATAGGATGAATTACTTCAAGAAAATTTTCTTTATTATTTGAATAACAACTTATAAATTCAAAGTACTATTATTGTCAAAGAAGTTGAAAGACTAATCTTTTTATTCTCATATTTCTGAAAAATCAAAGTGTCAATTTTTTAAATTATATTATTTGACAATATTTTTTAAAGAATCGTGAAAAAAGTGTATTTCAAAAAATATTTAATGAAATATAGTTTTCCAATTTACCTTTCTAACAAAATATGATCATTTTCATCCGAATAAAATAAATAAAACTATACAAATTATTTATAAAATATACCATTCACATTATATTTTAATTAAATGTATGTTCAGGGTCATGCATCATTGTTCTATTTACTTAGAATTGTGTAGGTTAGGTATGAATTTTTTTTGTAGAGAGTGCTATTCCAAGGTCTATCACGTTTGATTTTGAATTAGTTGGACTTCAATGCGGATTTGAACATCGGATAAATAATTTTAAAAAATGTATACTCTTATGATAATATTAAGAATTTTCAATTATTTATAGTATTCAATTTAATAATATTGACATGACACACACGTGCAACGCACGTACATTAAACTAGTATGACTAAAAGGAAGAAAGATAAAATTATTCAATTCACATATAGAAAAAGGAGGGTCATCCATTGATCTTCACGTCCTTGTCATTAGGACGTACATTAATACTGTCCTAAGTTGCACATTACTTGGGCTATACTTCAACCACAACTTTGTTGCCGCAGACTTAGTTACGATGTTAGCCTCTGCACCTATGTTGACCATGGCACGAGTGGGTCATCCATTGATCTTCATGTCCTTGTACTGTGCGATATACTCTGCCGATTGTTTTGGCGGTTGCGTGATGGCTCCACATAGCCCAATCATGCCTACTCGTGTTGTGCCCGATCCTTTCTTTGGTTCGGGTGCCTATTCCTACACCTTTTGCTCCTTTCGCTCCTGCAGTATAGCACTAAGGCTTTTCAGTTCAGGGCACTTCATATAGCTATGCGACCCTCCGCATATGTAGCACTTAAACTCTTTCTCGGGCTGGGCCTTGCCCTCCTCGCTGCCTTGACGTCCGACCTTCCTGTTATCAACCCTATGGGTATCATGATGCTTGGGTTGTGACTGCCACCTTCTGTCTTTGCCTCTATCTCCCCCACCTTGGTCACGACTACCTCTCAATTCCTCTTCCTCGTTTCTATCATGCCTGCCTTGCCGAAGGTCCGTCAAAGCCTCTTCCTGGGTGATGGCCTCGTCGATAGTCCTAACTTGTCGGCATTTCAGCTCCATCCTGGCTCAATTCTGTAGGCCATCCATGAAGTGGAACATCATGTCATCTTCCGTAAGGTTGAGAATCTGGAGCATCAGGGTAGTGAACTCCTTCATGTAGGCCCTTATGCTCCTCTTCTACTTCAGCTCCCTAAACTTACGCTTCGCCTCATAGATGACGTTGTTTGGAAAGAAGGCCTTCTTGAACTCATTTTTGAACTGTTCCTATGTGTCGATGGTGCAAACCCCTTCCCTATTTTTGACTCCTTTCGTTTCCACCATAACATGGCCATCTTTGTCAGATACAACACGACTGTGTTGATCTTCATCTCATCGTTCCTTACCTTGTTGCACTTGAAGTAATTTTCTAAGTGGCACAATAAGTTCTCCATCTCTTGCGCATCACAAGCACCTTTAAACATAGGTGGCTTGGGAGCCTTGATCTTGGTCTCTCTTTCTCAAACAATCCCAGCACATCTCCCGTTAGTTGCGCCTTCCTCAAATGCCCTCATCCTTGTACCCATGGCCTCTATTGCGGCGCTCATAGCCTCCATCTTGCTTAGTGCCTCTATGAACCAACACTCTAAGGAAGTGATGGTCTCTTTCACCTCATACTCACCAACCTTTTGTCCGTCCAACTCCTTCCGTATGCTGTCATTTTCATCAAGGGTGAATTTCTCCAAGGTCTTGAACTTGCCTTCGAACTGGTTCAAGTGCTTGACAAGGATCTTCATTGCCTGACATATAACATCCATTCTAGCAATCCACTCCATGTTGGGCATGACGTTAACGGGTTCCTCACCATGTTCGTCATCACTCACTTCAGTGGCCAATAGTGAGTGGGATATAATGGCTTCGCTTGGTGCTGGCTTGATCGGTAGTCCTTCGTCCTTCTTGGAGTTCTTCCTACCCTTGTGTGATTTCTTGCCAACTTCCAGCCTAACATTGACAATGTTGGTGGCGTCAGAGTCTCTTTCAGATGCCATGCTTCCCTTAGTTCAAACCTTCTCTAATACCACATTGTCATAGACTTAGAACTTTTGGTAAGACTCTCATGTGACACTTATTGATTTGCTCACGACTCTTTTACGATATTGCAAATATAAGTAATCCTATTCAACTCGATCGCTAAGGGAACACTAGATATAAGAAGACTATAGAGAGCTTTGTAGAAAGAAGACTTGTATTGCTTGGAAGAATGCTTTACAATGCTTGATTTTTGGATGTTTGCTATAAATGAATAACCACTCTATTTATACTACTACCTAGGGACTTATGTGCAAATACTATTTACATTACAAATCCCTTACTATTTACACTTTAGTCCCTCTCTAGAACACTCCACAAAAGTCTAAATGAAACTAAAGACTACAAAATCTTCCTACATAATTCTAGAGTCTTCCGTAAACCACCAAAGACTCTAGTTTCCTTCCCTATTTATAAGATCAAGTGGCGAGTCATCACAATAGGCTCCACATAATGAGTGCTGGAACAACCCTCATTTCTTATTGAAGTTTGATTGGAGCTTTAGCATACCACCAATATTTTATGCTTTGCATAAGGTCCCTTCCTTCAATGTCTATACCTTTACAAGTAGCAAAGAACTTTATAATATCCATAAGTTAAAAAGTCAAATTATGGAAGAATGTGCAAATTTGATTTTCTAGTGCCAGGGACTATTTATAGCTCGTAGATGCTTCTATGGGTTGTTGATAGGGTCTCAAGATGACCCTAACAATTAGGATTATTTCAAAGATTGGAGTCTAATGTACAAATATATTTTGTACCGTAAATGGGTTTATTAATCATCATTGGTGGTCATAGTTTAAATTCAGAAAGGCAAAACTTAAGGATCAATAGGATGACACTTTTTACGGGTTGTGGTTCTATAGACAGGTTGTAAAGGGGGCGATTTCACGGTTTGAGTTAGTGGTGGTGGAATTGGCTAAGTGTTTGTAGGGTTTACAAGAGGTGTTGTATGACCCATTTAATGATTTACGAGCCCTAGCTTGACTTCATGGTTATTGACCCAAAATCATAGTCTCTGAAGCTTAATACAAACATGTAGGATAAGTCGTAAATATAACTACAGGCCATAAATTCCCCTTGTGGTTTGACGTCCAAATACACTAGAAGTTTGCCTATATGTACGAAATCCCATGTCTATGGACCATAGATAGGTCTATGCTCCATAGACTCATTTCGTAGTCATTCCGTATAGATTTTTAGTGAAGAGTAATTTCATCATTTCCTATTCATCTAAGTCCTAAATTATGTCCTTTTAAGCTTAAAATAGCATATAACCGTCCCAACCCATACCCTAATCACCACATTCATATTCTAACTCCAAAACACTCAATTCCTCCTAAATCTCTCAACTCTCAAACTCCATTGAAGCCTCTAAGGTTAGGATTTCAAGTTCAACCATCATATTCTAGATTTTCTTCATCAAGTTCACTTAAGGTATATGGGGTTTCATCCATGCGTACCTTTTATCCATGGATCCCAATCAAATTCTTTGTTTTTAATCAATGTTTATATAGGTATTTCAAAGAGTTTCTGATTTAAATTTCAAATGCTTAAAGTATGTTATCTATTATGAATAATTACTCAACTATACATGAAGTGCTTCTACATACTACCTAGGGTTTATGAAATTCGTTATGGGTTCATCCAATTTTGGTTAAATTGCTCTTCAATTACATGATTTAACATGAATCTTATTTCATACATGATTTTAAACTTATTGATTGTAAACTCATAACTTTACCCTAATTTTCAACTCAATGTTTGATTATGGAATTTCAAGTCCTCAAGTAATCTTATGAAATAAGGTGACCTAAGACCTAAATGTTTGACTTTGAATCCCAATTTACTCAAATGTGATATGGATTATACTGCTGGAAGACCTACACCTACATTACAAGTATGAATATGAAAATAAGTTATTCCATGAATATGATTTTTATGAATTGGATTGGTCTAGATGACTTGCCTTTCTCCATGAAAGGCTTATGAATATGACAAGTATGAACTATGATTTATGACAAGTATGACTTATGTTATGATATGTGTTTCGTGAAATTTGACTTAGCACCAGATAAGAATTTGAGATGGGGGCTTCACTTACAGGGCCTTTATACAAAGCTTCTAGTCTCATAACTACATGTCACCATAGGTTTATGTCACCAATATGACCTAGCTATTGGATCCATAAATAGCATTGGTGATTGTGTCACCAATATGACCTAGCTATTGGATCCATAAATAGCATTATGATTATGACACTATCTTAGCAGGGTAGAGTCCTACTTTGACAAGTAAGCTCCTTTTTCTCTGATATACGGGTAGATATTAGGACTCTATGTTATAACTCAAATGGTATTATTATCTGTTATGGTTACTTCCCACATATGTATAACATTTTATAATACCTAGATGGTTCCACTTCAACTTTACTTGTAAATTGATCACTTACATATTTACTATGCTTTTACATTCTACTTTATACACCATGCTCTCTATTTGGTTTTTGCACTACTTGTTTTCCATTATACACATGGCTTACATCCTTAATACATTCAAACATACTAACATATACTCTACGCCTATATTATTTTATGATATTGGGAGGGGTGATCATCCTACTCCTCACATTCCTGGCTAGTTTTAGCTTATACTTTGGAGATTGTTTGTGAGTCGTCCGTGCTCCGAGAATGAATCTACTATATTCTAGCTTCGTTTTCTAATCATTTTAAGATACATTGAGACCATGTTTTGTACTTTTTCTTTGAGGGTAAATTAGGAACATGTCTTAGCCCCGACTATCTTAGTATGATAGAGGCATTATTGGACATCATGTGTAGAGTCTATATGTTGTTCAGTCTTGTCTCCTTATGATACTATACATAGACCTCTTTTATTGATTTTTCTCTTATTAAATTGCTTATGTTATTACTTATGAATGTTTATGATATGATAAGAAGGCTAGGCTGGGGTTCCTTCAAGAGTCGTAATTGCAATATCATACCTAGGGTCTAGCTTGGGTCATGATAAACTTGATATTAGAGAATGAGATTTTGAAGTGTCCTAAGGAGTCTAACATGCCACCTAGAGTGGAGTTCTACTCATCATTATGAAGTGCGCCACATCTATGAGTGGGAGGCTCTGAGGCATTTTAGAAAATATTTGCTTCTTTCATTATCTATGTAGTATGTTAGAGTGTACTTTAAGGCCCTTCTCCTATAATGCTTGTTCTTTGCACTTTTCAGACTATGCCTCCACTAAGATAACTATTGCAAAGAGGAGCCAATGCTATTGAGGACCAACCTCTTTTGGTTCCCCAAGCTCCCTATGATCCCTTAGAGGAGCAACTAAAAAATGCATAGTTTTGGGTTGTTATTACTATTTAAGCTCAACCCATGACTAATCAATCCAACCAAGGCATGGTTACTCCTTCTAATGCACCAACTCAAACAAATCGACTAAGGGGCTTTGCTAGGGTGATCTCTCCCAAATTCAATGGTTCTAAGGTAGACGAAGATCAATAAGAGTTCATCGATGAGGTTTATAAGGTTGTGGCAATCATAGGGGTGTCCTCAGAAGAAAAAATAGAGTTGGTGCCTACCAACTCAAGGGGGTTGTGATGTGCTACCAAAATACAACACTTGTAATGCTTAAAACTTGGGATATTGTGCGTTCTAAAAGTGATGTTAGTAGATTTGATGTGTATTTTGTTTGTTTTTGCAAGATTTCAGTGTTGGTGTGGTTTTGAGCTTGAAGTACAGATTTGCAGGAAATTTGGTAGTTTACAAGACCCTCTACGGGTCGTGGGTCATTCCACAAGTTATAGAAGGGATTTTATTTGTTGTTCTAGTGAGGGGTTGAGAAGTGAGACCCACTCTACGAGAGTCGAACATAGTCGTAGACCATCATATGAGTCGTAGAGTATGATCGTGAATTGAAGAGTAGAAAGTGAAGAGTTGCTCAAAGTGGCTTAGACGAAACCGTTCACGGGTCGTGGAATCCTACATGACTCGTGAAGAAGGTTTTGTGGAAGATGCCAATAGTTGCAACCACATTCCATGAGACCCCGACTCACGAGCCGTGAACTATCTCACGAGCCGTAAAAGGTGCTCGTGATAGGTGCCGACACAGTTATCCTATTTTGTTTTAGCTTTATATTTTAAGTACTATAAATAGGTTTTTAGGTTTATATCAGATATAGAACGTCATAGAATATTAGATACAATACCTTTAAAGAGAGAAGATCAAGATTAAAAGTTTGTGTACAATATTTTGTGATTTCGTCAATACAAGTTTGCAATTTCATTGAGATTTTGGGTTTTGTTCATCAATTCTTGTTGTGTTAGTAATTTAATTATATATTCTTCTTACATGATTTTTCATCATACCTCAAGCATGCATGGCTAAATCCACAACTAGGGTTGTTGTAGCCATGATGAACTAAGATAAAATTGGATTACTTGTAATTTCTTGGATGGTGTTAGGATGTATTAATTAACTTCTTCACTTTAAATGATTTTTAATGGAAGGACTACATTAGAACTTGCCTGATCCAGGAAGTGACGAATAGGAAAAGAATTAATTAACAGAGGTTGATCGATTTCTCTCAGCTAATCAGGCTACTAGGGGTAGTAGTTTTGGTCTGGGATAAAAAGTAAGGGTTAGTAACGCAACATCATAGAGACTAATCAAGTAATGTGATGAAATTCACCTAGATGCCTGATAAAGGATTTAGGAGAATATACCTTACTGTCCTGCACCTACACACTAGAAAAAAGTCACAAGTATCCAAGAACACTTAGTTAGGGAGTCATGGGGAACACGTAGCCCTAGTTCATTTCTCTTTTGCTTACAAACACTTGCTATTTTAGTTTAGAATTTATTTTAATTGCAAATCCCCCCTTCGTTATATTTATTTTTTATTTTTCTATTTCTAGGAGATATTAAAGTATGTCAATTCAATTTCTAGAAATGTGTTAATCCGTAGTCTACCATATTCCTCGTGGGAATGATCCTAATGCATGTTAGGTTAAATACTTGAGCATGACCACTTCAAAACCTCCAAGTAGGGGTGTGTGATAAGTGTTAGAGTCGGACAACGAGCATTTAGTGGCGCCATTGCTGGGGAATACGACTAGACTTGATTAGTGCACTGTAATTTGATAGATTACTCTGTATTTTCCCTAATTTTATGTTTTTTTATTGTTTTTGTCTTGATATAGGGTACAGGTGAACAGTGCATGTCAACTACGATTGAACACTCTCTTGATTCTTTTTTATCCAAAGATTGAGCAAAATAGAAGACGAATGGCCCGACAACCTGCTAATGATGTTGAGAATACAACTAATATTGTGTTTAATCCAAATGGGGACAACCCACCCATTGTCATTTCACAGCCTGAGGGACTTCGAGTTGCCGCAAATGATTGGAATCGATATCGGGTGAATCCGATGTCTATAGATGTCACGAGAGCAGTAGTGTTACCTCCATTTCTTAATAATACTAAGTTCATCGTGTCGAGTGGGTTGCTGCAGATACTTCAGAATCACGGGTTGTTCGCAGGACTATAGGATCTGCACAATCACCTGCACAACATTATTTTTGTCTGCAAGAGTGTAATGGAGAATCAAAATTTATCTATGGATGTTGTTGTGCTCCGTGTCTTCTCATTATCTTTTACTGGCAATTCAATGTCATTATTTCCTAAACTCTCACAGAGTTCGATCACCAGTTGGGCTGAATTGTAGATAACCTTTTTGGAGAGGTATTTCCCCATCTCCACCTACTAGCATGCAACCTTTGATAGCTGACCAAACTGTGAAGAAGCCGATGAGAATCTTGCATGATGTCCTCGTCAAGGTTGACAAATTCATATTCCCCGTGGACTTTATGATCTTAGACTGCAAAGTCGTCTTTGAAGTCCCAATCATCTTGAGAAGACCCTTCTTGTCCACTGGGCGAGCCCTAGTGGGCATAGAATCTGACCTCCTCAAGTATAGATTGAATGACGAAGAAGTCACCTTCAACGTCTGCAAATCGATGAAGAAACAAGATGAGCTTAAGATAGAGGTCTAGAATATTGATGAAGTCTGAGTAATCAAATAGCCCATGTCATGATGCGACAATAAATTAGGCGCTGCTTAGGAAGCAACCCAAGATATTTTGGTAATAATAGTAGTTTAGTTTCTGTTTTTAGCTTTGGACTTTAAAATAGGCTAGTTTTTGTATTTTTAGATTGTAAAAGTTTGGACAATAGACTGGAGTTGTATAGGGTAACAGTGTATTTTTGCTGGTTTTGCAAGTACCAGACCAAGTCAGCCATCTCTGGCTGAAAAAGGGTAGAAACTAAAGTTTACAACTTTCTTTATGGGTCGTGCTATATTGCATGACTTGTAGACCATCTTGTAAAGGCCTCCAGTGAGCAAAGGTATGATGCACTCTTGTCCAGGAATCAAGTTCATGATTCGTATGTAGAACTACGGGTCATGGATTGGGTTCATAGGCCCCAGGTAAGTCCTTGAAATTTGCCCTAGTGTTAAAATGGTTTACGAGACTCATTTACGGGTTGTATTGCAACTCGTAGACCAAAGGTGGGGATGAAAGGGTTTTAAGCTTCCACGAAACCACGATTCATGGGCCGTTTAAATAGGGGTAAAAATTATTTTGACCCCATTATTTACAAAGAACCGGTCATCTTAAACCCTAAGTCCGACCATCCCATTAATTTCCAACCACGACACATCAACCTACATCATCTTCTAGCCAAACTCTAGCGAACCCACCTCTCCTAGGGTTTTGAACCCCCATTGTGTCCCCATCACTGTCCTCCTAATCTCATTTCAAATTGGTAAGTCTACGGTCTTTAAAACTTACCTTATTGAATTATGATGTTTTAGTGAGTTTGAATGGTATTGGGGATGGGTTAGCAGAGTTGGAAACTTATTTACTATGCCTTAAAAATTTAATCATGATTTTTGATTAATTGATTAAGGTAGCATTAGGTGCCGAAAAGGGTGGGTATGTTATATTGTGTGATGATGCAACTACTTGAGCATTATAGTTTATTAAAAATATGCATTCACATGGACAAGTAGTTAGTACACATGTTGACGAATGGTCAGAGTAATTAAAGTGCATAATAAATCTATTTGATGGGATAATGCATGATTGGGTCTGGTAACTTGGTGTAAATTTGTATATGGGTGTGTAAATCCTTGTTTATACATGTTTTTTGTTTGGTAAAATTGGTCGGGGCAACTCGTAGATGAGGTTTCAAAAGATTTTTAATACTAGCCATATCTACGAGGGTCTTCTACGACCCGTGGATCAATCCACAAGCCATAGTTAACCCTCGTGAAAGGTTCTAGTATTGATTAACCTTGAGGCTTCATCATACGGTACCTTATATAATTCGTGGAGTATTGCACGACTCGTAGATAGGTCTCATATAGATTGCCAGTGCTGAACCTAAGATAGGACTTATATCCAGGACTCCATCTACGACTCATAAAGTATTCTATGAGTCGTGACTGGGTCTCGTGGATACAGTTCCAGTTGGCTAAACAGTAAGCAAACACTATCTCATAAAATCCTTACGAGCCAAAGAGTACTCTACGATCCGTAAGAGGGCTTCGTAAACCTACATTTCCCCAGTCCAGGTCTAAAATTTTTCTTGTGTTTTGGATTGCAATTCATGGAACTAATCAATTTTGTGATTGTGTGTCTTGCAGGTACCATGGCCCCTAAATCAAATAAAGAGGAGATCTGAGCTATGAAGGCCTACCTGCGAGACGAGGCCACAGATTCGGAGTATGCCCCCGAGGCTAGTGGCTCTATAGAGGAGCTTTGCATTCATGAAGACATCGATGTAGAGCCACAACAGACTCGAGTGTCTTTAAGGCATGCTACATCGCAGGCTATTGTGGTCCACCCTCTCTAGTCTGATGACAGAGGTGACCAGGTCAGTAGTAACTTTCAGATGACCTCCTCCGAGAAGGGGCCCGAATCTAGTTCTGAGAAGGGTTATACTCCTCATCATCCTCTAACCCTCACGTACCTGAGTCATCACTAGACTCAAAGCTCGATAGGTGGTGCATCGACGGCATGCAAACCATCTTCATGGAGGATATGCAGAGAAATAAGCATGGCCGACCCATTTGTTCTATACTGGAGGAGTCTTAGGTCATCACCAGAGGATTCAATAGTGTCCCAGGTCTAGAGGATACTATCTTATGGCATGGACTCCAGTGGTTGGAACAGTCAGTTGGGACGTACTCACCGATATTGGTGAGGGATTTCTTCATCTCCTATGCGCGATGATTCACAACACTCTTTCCAAGGGGAAGAAGCCCCTCACCCAGCCCAGTATAGAGGAGGTCAGAGTGCAAGGCCGGGTGGTCGACATGTAAAAGGAGACCATTTGGCAGATGCTATTTGCCTCAGAGTTTGCAACCCCCAGTTCTACAACAAAGTTCGATCATAGAGTGGGGCAGGCACATGACTTGGGAGTCATGAGGGACCCAAAGCACCGTACCCATTTGATAAGGTGGGTGGATACCCATATTGCTACTGTAGGACCTGACCCTGCTTGGGTAGCCATATCTTCGAATCCAATTGTCAAGCCTTCGCTCAGCTTTCCTGCCAAATTTTGAGGGGCGGTGGTTCGCTCGAGGATTCGACCTACACTTGGAAATAATACCTTGATGCCAGAGAGAGCCATTTTGGTGGCCAGTATCTTGATTGGCTATGCTATCATTTGGGTTGCGTTGATCATAGAACAGATACATGAGGCGTCTTGAGAAGGTCCACGATAATCCCCTTCCCATGCTTGATACACCATCTATGTTTGACAACAGGGGTTCGTATTTTGCACTATGTGGACATACTACTAGAGGTGCAACACACATTAGATGCCAGCCTAATCATGGCTGAAGAGAATCCAGTTGCTCTATGTAGGACACCGAGGCCACAAATTATACTTCCAGATTTGCCTACCTCCGTTCTTACGACCGAGCCCTCCAGTTCTGCCGCTACACAACCTAAAGAGGGCCCCCCACAAACTGAGACTGCTGAGGGGAGGGGGGCCACTATTGCAACTACTGTTGTTCTAGAGTCTGTATTCATGACTGTAACACCTTCTGGTATCGCATTTGTGTCGATAACATTTTTTCAGGAACTTGTATAGAGATTGATGCATGCTGAGTCGCAATTGTATCAGTTAATACAACAGTTGAGGCCATAGGTTTTCGAGGTTATTACAGAGGCGGAGCGTCGCATGCAGGAATACACCACTATGACCATCAAAGAGGGACTTGCATCGGTGGATGCCCTCATCAACTCATTCGAGGAGCGGATCTAGATGAGCCTTCGCATTGTGACTCCTATTGATTTGTCACTTATGCAGATGGAGGTTCAAAACCTTTAGGCTGACATTTCTGCAACATTGGTTACTCCATTAGGCTTGACATCTACCATGCCAGCTGCAACACCTATTGTAGATCTGTTTGCTCCAAAGGAGCCCACACAGACTTCCCTCGAGAAGAGGCCACACAAAAATAATGTAGATGTGGAGCGACTTGGCGGTGAGTAGACAAAGGAGGAGGACCTGATGATCTCCTCCCTGTCTAGATATTGAGAGAAGGAGGAGTCCAGACAAGAGTACGAACGTCAGCTGCTTAGAGGTAAAGGTTCCTCCTAATTTGCTCCTACTGTTGAGGAGTCCACTAGGCCTGTGGAGGGTGGATAGAGCGAGACTGAGAGAGGCGCTTAGGCGCCCATGTATGTTTCTTTTGACCCTAGTTCCTTATATTTTACTTATGTACATTGAGGATAATGCATAATGCTTTTGATGGGGTATGGGTGGTTATATGGCATTAGTGAAGTCTGAATAACTTTGGCCTATAACTACCCCAATTTTTAATTCCAAAGGGGCTTTTTGCCTGTGTTATTTCCCAGCAGATTTTATTTTATGTTGAACCAACATGCTTAGGATGTTTAGGTAGCATGTGTAGTACATAGTATTAATATCCATGGTATAGTAAATTTTGTGTAAAAATGATACCCACCAATTTTTTTGTTTTGTTAGTTTGATAGTAACCATGCATGATTAGGTTATCTGATAATGTTTGTTCTGATAAGTGTGTGACTGTGATAAAAAACATGATCTGGTAGTTGTGTTAACATGTAAACCAGTGCCATGAGTGAGTGAGCATAATTGCATGATTCTCTACTGTGCTTTAATTTAGAACTTGCTCTGTTTACTCAGTATTTAGACTCTAGGTTAGTTGGTTAGGAAAGGATCTTAGGCCATTGTTCTGATATAGCCTACTTAGCTTAAATATAACCAACCAAAGATGTTAATTATCCCTTGATCCCTATTTTTGAGCCTAACATTGACCCTATTCTTTGTAAACACATAATAAGCTTAGACCTTAATAAATGATAATCCCAAATTTGGCCCTGGTCTTTCCTTGAACACTGTGCACCTCAACTTAGGCTAAAAGCCCAAGTTGAGGGTGGCTACCCAAAAAAGTGGCCCTGGTTCTGAGGATAGATGTTGTGCACCTCAGCTTAGGCCACAAGCCTAAGTTGAGGGTGCCTGGTATAAGGAGAAGTCATAAAAAAGGGAAAAATGCTTAGTGATACAGAGAAGGGAAGAAAAAAAATGAAAAGGCTGCAAGAAAAATGATAAAATTGCCAAAGTTCAAAATAGTGTATATGAATAAGACAGTGCTAAAAAGAAGGGAAAAAACATCCTTAAGCAATTAAAAAATGGGAAAAAGGGAGAAGAAAAGAGAAGTGATAGGTTGGTAGGATGAAAGTGGTGAATAATGCAGTATCAAGGAGGTCCGCAGTCACTATGTATCCATATAATCACTCCAAAGCTCCTTGAGCCTATATTACAAGCTTAAAAGGTCCTAATGTGATCCTAGTCCGACTAGTCAACAAGTTATAAATCTAAAGTATAGGGGCAAGCATATGGTAATAGGCACAGTAATTGAATATGTTTTGTGAGAGTGAGTGTTTTGATATAGTCCCAATGAAATTGAATTGAATATATCACCCACAGAGTATGATGAGACTTCTTTTTGTGAGGGCACTTGCATTACATTATTGATGCTTAACTAATTCAGTGATATGTTGCTTATTTGTGGTTGCATAGCTTTTCATAGTTTCACTATTGGAATTTTTTAGTCTGCATTAATTTACTGGATAGCTAGCTGATTTGTGTTTTGATGAGACTTGGGAATCTATTGAGATTTTGATGTATTATGAGCCATTGGGTTGATGTCTATGTGTTTTTACGCTACTTAAGTAGATTGAGTCCGTCGCTTGAGGATAAACAATAATTTTAAGTTGAGAGTGTTGATGTGGTGCCAAAATACAACACTTTTAATTCTTAAAACATGGGATTTTGAGCATTCTCAAAGTGATGTTAGTAGATTTGATGTGTGTTTTGTTTGTTTTTGCAGGATTTCAATGTTGGAGTGGTTTTGAGCTTGAAGTATAGATTTGCAGGAATTTTGGCAGTTTATGAGACCCTCTACAGGTTGTGGGTCATTCCACTAGTCATAGAGGGGATTTTATTTGTTATTCAAGTGTGGGGTTGAGAAGTGAGTCCCACTCTACGAGAGTCGAACATGAGTTATAGACCATCATATGAGTCGTAGAGTGTGGTCGTGAGTTGAAGAGCAGAAAGTGAAAAATTTCTAAGAGTGGCTCAAACAAAACCTTTCACGTGTCATGGAATCCTACACGACTCATGAAGAAGGTTTCATGAAAGATGCCAGTAGCTGTAACCACATTCCACGAGACCTTGACTCACGAGCCAAGAACTATCTCACGAACCGTAAAAGGTGCTCATGACTGGTGCCGACATAGTTATCCTATTTCATTTTAGCTTTGTATTTTAAGTACTATAAATAAGTTTTTATTAGATATAGAACTTCATAAAATATTAGATACAATACCTTTAGAGAGAAAAGATCAAGATTGAGAGTTTGTGAATAATATTTTATGATTTCGTTAATATAAGTTTGCAATTTCCTTGAGATTTTGGATTTTGTTCATAAATTCTTGTTGTGTAAGTTATTTAATATGTATTCTTCTTACATGATTTTTGATCATACCTCAAGCATTCGTGGCAAAATCCACAACTAGGGTTGTGGGAACCATGACAAACTAACTAAGATAAAATTGGATTACTTGTAATTTCTTTGATGGTGTTAGGATGTATTAGTTAAATTCTTCACTTTAACTGATTTTTAATGGAAGGCCTACGTTAGAACTCACCTAGTATCACTTGCCTGATCCAGTAAGTGACGAATAGGAAACGAATTAATTAATAGAGGTTGATCAATTTTTCTCAACTAATGAGGCTACTAGGGGTAGTAGTTTTGGTCTAGGATAAAATTTAAGGGTTAGTAACGCAACATCACAAAGATGGATCAAGTGATGTGATTAAATTTACCTAGATATCCGATCAAGGATGTAGGAGAACAAACCTTACTGTCCTTCACCTGCACACCAAAAAAGAGTTGCAAGTATCCAAAAACACTTAGTTAGGGAGTCATTGGGAACACGTAGCCCTAGTTCATTTCTCTTCTGATTACAAACACTTTCTATTTTAGTTTGTAATTTATTTTAATTGCAAATCCCCCCTTCATTATAATTATTTTTTGTTTTTCTATTTCTGGGAGATATTAGAGTATACCAATTTAATTTACAGAAGTGTGCTAATTTAGAGTCTACCATATTCCTCGTGGGAATGATCCTAACCCATGTTAGGTTAAATACTTGAGTACAACCGCTTCAAAACCTCCAAGTAGGGGTGTGTGCTAGGCGTTCTCATTAGACAACAAACAGGTTACTCAAGTATGGTTTACCCAATGAAAGGCCGAGAGAGTAGATGAAGGTCCTATTTCTTGGGAAGTGTTCAAAGCTGCATTTCTTGATTTTTTATTCCCACTTTAGCTAAAGGAAGCAAAGTTGATGGAGTGCATTAATCACAAAAAAGGAAACATGAGTGTAAGGGAGTACACCCTCAAGTTCCCCAAGTTTTCCAAATGTGCTCCCTTCTTGGTTGTTGATCCTCGATCTAGGATAAGCAAATTCATTTCGAAAGTGTCTGATTTGATAGTGAAAGAATGCCAAACCACCATTCTTGTGAAGAAAATGAATATTTCTCTAATCAGGACATATGCTAAGAAAATTGAGGGTGAAAATCTTAATGAAAGAAGGGTGGGATAGTCTAAGAGGGGATGATTTGAAGGAGGGTTCTCCAATGTAAAATTTGATGGTGGTAGTGGTCATTATCAACAAGGAAAAAAGTTTCAAGGATATGGTTCATCTCATGCTTTCACCAAAATATTTGACAACTATAGGGTTCCCTAACATAGAGCTTCAGGAGGTGGTACACCTACTTTTCCTAAATGTGCCAAGTGTGGGAGGAATCATATGGGAAAGTGTGTGATAGGGAACACTTGCTATGGAAGTGGTAAGATGGGCCACAAACTCTCTAACTGACCAAATTATTCTAATAGGGGTAAGGAAGGTCGTTCTCAAGGTCAAGTTGCACAAGAATGAGAAGTGAAACAAGGAGTTCAACATGGTAGTGTTCAACGCAACAACAAATTCTATGCCCTTCATGCTAGGCAAGATATGGATGAGACTCACGACGTTGTTACAAATATGTTGTGGATTTTCAACTTTGATGTATATGCATTACTCCATCTAGGTGCCAAATTGTCATTTGTTACTCCCTTTCTTGCTACTAGATTTGATGTGTGCCCCAAAATCATGTTAGATCCCTTTTGGTGTATACTCCCATCAGTGAGCCAGTTTTGGCCAAAACTTTTATTGAAATTGTCCCGTATCAGTCTTGTATAAAGTTATGCCTTATGATCTTGTTGAATATGATATGGTTGGTTTTGACATCATTTATGGTATGGATTGCTACACACTTCATATGCCTCTATTGATTGTAGAACTCGCATGGTTAAGTTTCATATTAGGAACTATGGCTCATAGATAGGTGTCATACATGAGCTTGATAAGTTAAATTTGACTAAGTACTAGGGATATTACGAGAGACCCTTATGGTCCATAGTCCATTTTAGGAACCGTAAATTGTGTTTGTAGTTTTGACCCTGGAGAATAGCAAATTTTGCTTAGTACCCAAAGACATCTACAAGGGTTACGTATTACTCATAAAGGAAATTATGAGTCGTAGAAAGGGTTTCATAAATAGATATTTAGAGACATATTAAGAGAATAAATTTTCAACAGGACAAAACCATGATCCATGAGTCGTACTTCAATCTATGACTCGTAGAATGAGCTCATGGATAGGTCTAACAAGTTTTTAATGAAGGACATTTTTGATACTTTCTATCTATTTGATCGCTTAACTATGCCATTTAGACCCTAGTAACTACCCTAACCGCCTCATACCTAATAAAACTACCCTCAAACCCTTTCAAACTTATTCACTCCGAAATTCCAAGTCTTTCTTCTCTCAAAGGATTTCCACCATTAAAGCTTAAGGTTTAAAGCTTTCCATGGATTTCTAGGTCAATTAATCTAAATTTCTAAGGTGCCTCCATTAAGGTATGTAGGGCTTCATCCATGGAGCCCAATTCCTAATTCACGTTTTTTCTAAGTTCAAGCATAAATTTTATGAGTTTTCATTATTTCACCTCAATTGTTTGAATTATATGTATTACATGATTATTTTACTCAGTTATATATGAATTATGATGAATTACATAGATTTCATAATTTTCAATTAGTTTTCAAGGGATTTAAAGTGTATGATGATTAGGGCTTATCAAATTGATATGGGTTCCCTTACTAATGATTTAATTTGATTTTAATTGCATTGTTTTCACATGATTTTCATCAAATTACATGATTTTGAACTCAATTGTTTATGAGCCCATATTTTTTCCCTAATTTCCTATGTTAATCTATGTCTTCATGAAAAAGACTCTAAGTATAAAAGTGTGCTTATGATCATGATTATAAGGGTGACCTAAGACACTAGTATTTATGCAATGATGATAAGATGGGGTATATACCCACACTTTATGCAAGCTATGCAGATTGACTATTCTTATGATATGAGATATTTTATGAGGTTGTGATACCTATTTTACAAGATATGAAAGTATGAAGTTGATGAATTGTAAACTTTGATGAAGTTTACGTATATTGCATGTTATGTATTTTGTGGGATTTGCTTAGCACTGAATGAGCATGAGCGACGGGACTATCCCCAAAGGTCCTTATATAAATCCTCATGTCTCATAACTACATTCCACCCTAGGATTATGTTTTGTGTATCGTTGGTATTATGTTAGTGGATGCACATATGACACTCACCATTCTAGAATAGAACCCATAGGGTGAGGTATAGTCTACCTTGGAAAGTAAACTACTCTTTCTTTGATGTAAAGGTGAAATCAAGATTTCATGTAATAGTCCACATGGTCTTATTGTCAGTTATAGTCCTATTCCGACATATGTATATATGTTAGGTAATTAAATGTTTTAAATGCCTCTCAAATCATGATTTTTAAGATGCATTGATCATTTATCTCCTGTCCTTATTTTATTGATATGTCTATGGATATTTCTTTGACGCATAAATGCCTACATACTTAGTACATTTCATATACTATCATATACTTTTTGCCTACATAATCTAACCATGTAGAAACTGACGATGATGCACCTATTCATCCTTATTATGGCTAGACTTGGATTCTATATGTTTAAGACTTGGTGAGTTTCCATGCTTTAGGGAAAAGCCTTTATATTCTTGCTTTATGATGTTAAGACTTTTATTCTTTAATTCTTATCTTGAGGGTGAGCTAGTGGCACGTTCTAGACCCTATCAAGATCAAGTTATATAGAGGCATGTTTGGATGTATTGATGTAACTCCCTTTAGTGGGAGATTATGAATTCCTATGCGTGGTTTGGATTTAAGACTATGTTGTCGCTTGCTTACTCTTATGATTGCTTATTTTCTTTATATATTCTTATGATATGAACAAGAGGCTTGGATGAGGAGCCTTCGAGTTCCACATTCGCCCTGTCATGACTAGGTCCTAGGTTCAAGTCATGATAGTTGAAGACAATTGTCATCACATCTGATTTAGGGTTATGACAATTTGGTATTAGAGACTCAAGTTCATAGGTCTCACATATGTATAAGCCCAATCTAGTAGAATATTGAGGATCAGTGCAGAGAAGTCCACTACTTATCCTTGAGAGGCTATAAAGACTATTAGACAAATTCACTTTTAATATTAGACAAATTCACTTTTACTTCTTTCAATTCAGTCATACATGGCTTCTTGTGTTAGTGTTGAGTATCATGTATTCTTTTTGATAGATGGCAAAGATTAGAGCAATATCTTCTGATGGAAGAGGTGAGGCAGTCCTTGAGATCATTACTTAGATCCCTGCTTGGGGTACAAGTAGGGGTAGAGTTAGATGCCAAGGAAAGGGCCAGGCTCGAGCCAAAAGAGTATTACTAGCTTGAGATCATGAGGGGATTCTTTCCCAAAACCTGAACTTGAGGTTGGAGGAAATCAGATTTCTCCCGAGTATATAACTATATCGATACTTCAGGATATATTGTTGAAGGTGTTAGGAGTGCTTGAGAGTATGGAACAGGTTTGTAGTGTGACAAGCATACCCAGTAGATCGCAAACTAGGGTGAGAGTTCAAGTTCCAGACCAGCATCAGGTTCTCTATGTGCCATGCTAGGTTGTACATCACCAGTAGCTCCTATTTTTGAAGTAGATCCAGCACTACTGATTATGGGTTAGGGAGAACTTATAGTTGTGTTTACCAAGGATGAGCAACATTATTATGAGAAGTTCAATAAGATGGACCCACCAAAATTTCATGGTGGGAATACCGAGGATGCTTATGAGTTTTTGACTACATATAGAGAGTTTCTAGGAACTATTGGTTTAGCCGAGACCCATGGTGTTCATTATGTTACTCTTTAGCTTCACGGGTTTGTGAGAGAGTGGTGGAGGACATATTTAGGATCCTTACAAGTTAGGTCTTCTCCAGTGACTTGGGAGACTTTCTCCAACGCATTCTATGACCATTTTATCCCTTGAAGTGTGAGGTAGGAGAGCCTTTTGAGGTTTGAGAGCTTGAGAAAGAGTGGAATGTCAGTCGTAGAGTATGAGATTCATATTCTGAGCTATCTATACATGCTACAACCATTGTCTTAGATAAGACAGGGAAGGTTTGCAAGTGCATAAGATGCTTGACTTATTCTATAAGATGATTGGTGTTTTGGGTGGTTAGAGAGGGAGTTTCCTTCTGATCTTGGGTGAGTGCTGCAAAGGAAATGGAGTTGCTAGAGAGAGAGGAGTTTAAGGACCCTAAGAGAGCCCGATCATCAGGTCACTTCTTTGGTGCCTCATCAAGAGGTCGAGGTTCTCATGGTAGGGCTGAATCATTTCAACATCGAGGAGTTTGTGTATCCTTGCGAGCCTTAGATAGTGGTCTTGGTTCAACTAGAGTTTAAAGTTCTATAGGTTGGGTTGGCTACAATAGTGATCCTAGTTCTTCACAGTCATAATCCACTTTGAGGTCTTTTATTGGGTATGGATATATCAATTATATGATTTGTTATTGTCTATTCTAGACTCATTCAGGGCCACACCACACTTATTAAACAACTCTAGTTATAGATTCAGCACCTCCAGCTAGAGATCTAGCCCTACAGACTAGGGATCATGGTAGATTTTAGTCTGATAGAGGTGGTCATACCAAAGGTAGAGGGGAGAGTGGTAATTCAATTCAGACAGGTGAAGGTCAAAGAGCTCATTATTATGTATTTTCAAGGAGACCTATAGTTGAGGCTTCAAATGTAGTTTTTATAAGTATTGTCCTAATTTATCATCAACTGTAACAACCCAAAAATTTTTGCACTTCGTACTAGTGGATCAAGGTCCATTTGAACTTGTTATGCTTGTGTAGTGATGATTATGAGTTCTATTTAAGTGGTCGTATTCAAGGGAATCGTGTTGGGAGAGTATTGCATAAATCGTGTAGAAGGACTGACTTTTAATGGCTGCACCACTTGGTACGAGATGAACTATGTGGACTATGATCTATCAAAATGAAGCTCTTCAAGTTATATTCATTACACGATTGGTTTTACTCAAATTGGAGTTCGTATAAGAAAGTTATAGCCATTTCGGTGGGACTATCCATGGACTAAGTGTTCTGGAAAGGGAGGGACAAAGTTGGCTAAGGCAGGGCCATACGGGAGGGGCCACGAGCCATGAGGAAGGCTCACGACCCATGAGGGGCGTCCGTGGGTTGTTCTAGAAACTGGACTAGGTGAGGGATCAAGGTCAGAACTAAGTAAGACTCCACAGACCACCTCATGGTTCGTGAAGGCCTTCGTGGAGTGGTCCAGAGACTGCCCATACCCCATGGCCAAGACTCCCTACTAAGTGAGGCTCCACGGACCAGTGTACGGTCTGTGTGTAACTTCATGGACCGTGAGTCCTATTGTGGGGTGATCCTGAAAGTTTTCCATGATTTCAAGCCAAGATATGAACCAAGTTAAGCCATACGGTAGGGTTCATGGTCCATGAGCCACTACACGGACCGTGTGGATGCTTCTGTAAGTGACTGCTTCAGTTATCTTCTCCATTTTATTAATGGTTAAATGGTAATATTAATTATCCCTAGGGCCGTTTTAGCTTTTCTAAACTCTCCTAAAATCCCTAAATTGAACCCTTATTCATTTTAATTCATTCAAGCCCTCAATTCATCTCCCAAATTCTCTTAATTTTCTCGCATCCACCATTGAAGACCAAGCTTGAAATTCAGAGAAATTCAAATCTTCATCAGAATCTTCTCAATCTTCTTGTTAAATTCAAGGTATGTGGGTTTGATTCATGGTTTCTCTTACAACCATGAATACCCAACATATTTTTCTCAATTTTTGATGAATTATGATTTTTCTTGAAATATGTCTTTTAAATCAAGAATGATTTAGTGCAATTGAAGTGTGGGTTGTTCTTATTAAATGATTTCAAGATGATTTAAGCCTTAATTGATGAATTACTTTGATTCAAGGTGGTACAAGTATGCATTTCCCCCTTACTATTTAATTTATGCATGGGTAATGCTAAATTGAGGTTTAATTGTTGATTTAATTTTGAATTTCTTATGGGTTCTTCTTGATTTGGATTTACTTTATGAATTCTAATTGCCTATGCTATTCTCTCATCAATCATGGCATTTGCATGCATGAACATGGATTTTCAAGAAGGATATGATGTGGGCCTAGTCCCAAATATGTTTATGACTATGATTTTGAACAAGTATGAGTTATGACAAGAATGTGATCAAATAATGTCTATGATAGGTCTATTTGAGCAACCATGGGTGTTTACACCAATATGATATGATATGATATGATATGACAAGTAAAGAGCTACTCTTATGCATGAAGTTTGACATGAAAGTGTATTTGGCTTTTTAGCCCAATGAAGCATGATTATGAAAGATGTTTATCTTTTTAGTTATGTATGCATGAAAGTAAAGCAAGTGATTTGGCCTTTAAGCCTAATTATGCATAATTATAATGTCAAGTGTTTCCATTCTATTTTAAAGGCATGTATATGTATACGTATTCTTGTGGGATGAAGACTTAGCACCGAGTTTGATTGGAGTAGTAAGTGGACTATCCCTAAGCGGCCCACTCCTTTCCCTCAACTATGTGCCGACATAGGTTAAACAACCGAAATAGGAGGCCCGTAAGGTATTCTATGATATAATATGATATGTTATGTAAATATTTTTGAAATAATCGGGTCGTAAAGAAGGTGGCCATCACATTGAAATGACCGGGTCGTAAGGTGTGGTTTAGATTACCTTTGGCAAGTAATCTTCTCTCATCTGATGGGAGGCCTCATAGGGCAAGTTCATGTTATAGCTCACATGAGTTTTGATGTTGGTTATGGTCACATCCCCTATACTATAAGCATTATGACATTTCATGCATCATGGATTTCATGGCATCTTGGTATACTATCCTTTCCTATATTTTCCTTCTATGTATGTGCCCTTGCCATATAGTTGGTTGTAGGCTCATATTCATATGCATTGCATACCCACATACTTAGTGCATTATTATGTGCTAACCCATATTCTTTATCTACATGCTCTAACTATGTAGGGATCGAAGGTGACTTTCATCCTCCGCTAGACGGCTAATCAAGACTCTTGAAGTTATTGCATCTAGTGAGCCCTATACTCTAAGGGAAACACCCACTTTCATGTACCCTTTTCTTTACTTTATGTTCCTTTACTTTATGACTTGAGGGTGAGCTCAGATTATGTCGAGTCCCCATCTTATCTTATGTAGAGGCATTGTTGGACATATCGACTCTATTGAATGTTATGGTATGTGATACTTGTAATGATATGACTATCTATGTTAAGTGGTGGTATCTTATGTTATGCTTCCATTTTCACTTATTCTATTATGATATGATTGGCTTGGGAATGTGCTTATGTGGAAAGTCCCTAACCCTGCTTACCCCCATAGCTTGAGTCATACTTACCCGTCCCCTTAGAACATAAATTCTATGTGCTATGTGATTCACGCGTATTCCATTCTTGGCAACATCCCCATAGCTTGAGTCCAAAGCCCAAGAATCCCCTAGACTTACGTGCTATTTATTTGTTGTACGCACTTTCAAACCGATGATGTGTGTGATAATCCTATGATGGCTTGATCAAGGACTCTTGGATTCTCCTTCGCCATGTCACATCTAGGTCGTACTCTGGGGTCGTGACAAAGATGGTATCAAAGCCAGGTTTGTAAATAATCCTTGGAGTCTAACATGCCGCGTCAATTAGAGTCTTATTCATGGGTGTTATGCGCGCCATATCTATGAACGAGAGGCTATGATAACATTTTAGGAATCTTCTCACTTCATTATCCCTTACGTCGTGCTGTGAACTATTTATGAGACTTCCTTAATATTGGTGTTCTTGTCGATCTTTTAGAAGATGCCTCCCAGAAAAGCTCCCCTTCCCAGGCAGGCTCCTGTCTATGAGGAACAAGCCCATCGTGAGCCTGTGGAGGAACAAGTGTCTCACGTTAAATTTAAAAATGTGGTGTCTATGTTGGATTAAGTGGTGGCTAACCAAGCCCAGCCAACAAACCCCACAAATTGTGGCACTCCAGCCTCTAGGGTGAGGGACCTCTCCCAGATGAATCCTCCAGAATTCTTTGGTTCGAAGAGTGATGAGGATGCCTATGAGTTCATTGGTGAACTCATGAAGGTGTTGACTATTATAGGCATCAGTTCCGAGGAGAACGCTGAATTGGCTTCCTGTGAATTGAAGGATGTAGCTTAGGTGTGGTACAATTTGTGGTTGGTGGAAAGGATGGAAGACGTTAAGGTTGATTGGAAGGAATTCAAGTCTACTTTTCTAGACCATTTCTTCCCTCTTGAACTTTGGGAAGCCAGGATGACTTAATTTATTAACCTCAAGTAAGGTAGCATGTCCGTGAGAGACTATTCTCTCAAGTTCACTAAGCTCTCAAAGTATGCTCCCATGTTAGTAGTTGATCCCCGTGCAAGAATGCACAAGTTTATTTCGGGTGTTTCTGACTTGGTGGTGAAATAATGTCGCACCGCTATTCTCATTAGGGACATGGATATCTCCCGACTTATGACCTATGTTGAACAAAGTGAGGGTGAAAAGCTCAAGGAGTGAAGGGTGAATGACTCGAAGAGAGCCCGGTATGATGGTGGGTTCTCCAACTCTAAGGGTGGTGGCGGATTTGGTCGTTTTCAGTAGGGCCAAGGTTCGAATGTGAGGTTTCCTAACCCAAGGGTGCCTCCTCCTAAGTTACAAATTGAGGGTGGTCCACGAATTCCTCGTTGTGACCAATCTAGGAAGAACCATATGTGTGATTGTAGGAGAGCTTCAAGTGTTTGCTTTGGATGTGAAGGTTTGGACCACAAGAATTTTGACTGTCCAAGGGGTAAAAAGAAAGATCAAGCGGCCCTCGGTGGTCAAGGGCAGCTGAAGGCTCAGATTGCAGGTGCTCCCAGGAATAACATGTTCTATGGTCTTCATGCCCGACATGAGGTGAGGGAAGCTCCAGATGTCGTGACTGGTATGTTAAGAATTTTTTATTTTGACGCTTATGCTTTATTTGATCCAGGTGCAAATTTATCTTTTGTGACTCCTCTGTTGGCTGTTAAATTTGGTCTGATTCCTAAAACTATAAGGGAATATTATTCGGTGTACGTTCTCGTGGGTGAATCTATCATTGCTCGAAAAGTGTATCGGGGTTATCCTGTTTCTATTTTGCATAAAGTATTCCCGGGTGATCTTGTAGGACTTGAGATGTATGATTTTGATGTTATTATTGGGATGGATTGGTTGCATGCCTCGTATCCCTTGATTGATTTTAGGACTAGGCAAGTCAAATTTCAAGTTCCTAACGAGCCCATGTTGGAATGGAAGGGTAGTGATTCCACGGTTAGGGGTTGGTTTATTTCCTATCTCAAAGTCTGGAGAATGATTGGTAAGGGTGTATCTACCATATTATAAGGGTTAGAGACATGGAAGGTGAGTCACCTATGCTTGAATCAGTTTTGGTAGTTAATGAATTTCTCGATGTGTTTCCCGAAGACTTTCTCGTCATTTCTTCCTGATAGAGAAGTTGACTTTGACATAGATATCTTTCTAGATACTCAACCTATTTTCATTCCTCCTTATCGTATGGCTCCGTCGGAAGTAAAGGAGTTGAAGGAGCAGTTGAAAGACTTATTGGAAAAGGGGTATATTAGACTGAGTATTTCATCTTGGGGTGCTCCTGTGTTATTTGTGAGGAAGAAGGATAGTTTACTCCGAATGTGTATTGGTTATCGACAGTTGAATAAGGTGATCATCAATAATAGGTACCCGTAGCCCAGAATTGATGATTTGTTCGATCAACTCCAAGGGGATACTTATTTCTCTAAAATAGACCTTCGTTTGGGTTACCATCAGTTCAAGGTAAGGGAGTGTGATATTCCCAAGATGGCCTTTCGGACTCATTATGGGCATTTTAAATTTGTGATGATGTCATTTAGGTTGACCAATGCTCTAGCGGTGTTTATGGATCTCATGAATTGGGTATTTAAGCCTTTCCTTGACAGTTTTGTGGTGGTGTTCATCGATGACATCCTGATCTACTCTCGAAGTGAGCAGGAGCATATGGATCACTTGAGATTGGTGCTTTAAACTTTGAGGGAGAAGCATTATTTGCAAAATTTAGCAAGTGTGAGTTTTTGTAGGGAGAAGTTACATTCCTTGGTCAGGTGGTGTCCCGTGATGGTATTAAAGTTGATCCTTAGAAAACCGAAGCGATGAAAGATTGGCCTAGACCATTGACTCCATTGGATATTCAAAGTTTCCTTAGATTGGCCAATTATTATTGAAGGCTTGTTGAAGGATTTTCTTCCATTGCATCCCCGTTGACCAAATTGAACCAGAAAAAGGCTAAGTTTGTGTGGTCGAGTGAGTGTGAGAAGAGCTTCCAAACCTTAAAGGATCAGCTCTTGTTTTGACCTTTTCCAATGGGTTAGATGGGTTTACGGTGTACTATGATGCTTCACGAATTGGATTGGGTTGTGTGCTTATGCAACATGGTAAGGTGATAGCTTATGCGTCTCAACAAAAGTGCATGAGCAAAATTATCTGACCCATGATCTTGAATTAGCGGCGGTCGTGTTTGCTCTAAAGATTTGGAGACATTATCTATATAGGGTTCATGTGGATATTTTCACCGATCACAAGAGTTTGCAATATTTGTTCACCCAAAGGGATCTCAACTTGAGGCAAAAGAGATGGTTGGAACTTCCCAAGGATTATGACATGAGTGTACTTTACCATTCCGGCAAGGCTAATATTGTGGTGGATACCCTTAGTAGGCTATCTATGGGAAGTGTGTCACATGTGGATGAAGGGAAGAAAGAGATTGTGAAGGATGTGCACCGGTTGGCTAGGTTAGGTGTTAGGTTGACCAACTCAGAAAATGGTGGTATATTTATTCAAGGCAGATCTGAGTCTTCGGTAGTGATGGATATTAAGGCAAAGCAAGATTAGATCCTTCCTTGGTGGAGTTGAAAAAATTGGTTGCCGAAGGAAAGATTGAGGTTTTCTCCCAAAGGGGAGATAGTGTGCTACAGTACCAAAACTGATTGTGTGTTCCAGATGTTGATGACCTAAAAGAGATTATCATGAGTGAAGCTCATAACTCCTAATATTCTATTCATCCAGGATCCACTAAGATGCATCGAGATTTGAGGGAGTTGTACTGGTGGCATGGCATGAAGAAAGACATAGCCAAATTTGTGTCGGAATATCCGAATTGCCAACAAGTGAAAGTTGAACTTCAAAGGCCCAGTGGCCTAGCCCAAGATATCGAAATTCCAACTTGAAAGTAGGAGGATGTGAATATGGATTTCATAGTTGGGTTGCCTCGTACTCATAAATAATTTGACTCGATATGGGTTGTTATTGACCGAATGAGTAAGTCAGCTCATGTTTTACCGGTCAAGACTACTTATAGTGCTGAGGATTTTGTTAAATTATACATTCGAGAATTGGTAAGGTTGTATGGTGTACCGAGGTCCATCATATCGGATCGTGGCACTCAATTCACTTCTCACTTTTAGAGGTCATTTCAAATGGGACTTGGTACAAAGGTCAAATTAAGCACGACTTTTCACCCCCAAACCGATGGGCAAGCCAAGAGAACAATTCAAACCTTAGAGGATATGTTAAAGGCTTGTGTGTTGGAGTTCAAAGGAAATTAGGATGATCATCTACTGCTTATTGTTTTCCTATAATAATAGTTTCTATGCTAGCATCAGTATGGCCCCGTTCAAAGCTTTGTATGGTAGAAGGTGTAGATCTCTGGAGGGTTGGTTTGATATAGGCGAGGCAACATTATTAGGCCCAAATTTTGTGGTTGAGACCATAGAAAAGGTAAAGTTGATTAGGGACAGATTGAGGACATCTCAAAGTCGCTAAAAGTCCTATTAGGATGTTAGGAAGAGGGATCTTGAATTCCATGTAGGTGATTGGGTTTTTGTGAAGGTATCTCCTATGAAGGGCATCATGCATTTTGGAAAAAAAGGGCAAGTTGAGCCCTCGGTACGTCGGACCATATGAGGTTGTTGAGTGGGTTGGCAATGTGGAATATAGGTTGGATTTTCCTAGGGAGATGAGTTCTATTCATCTGGTGTTCAATGTTTAGATGTTGAGGAAATTGGTTGGTGACCCTACGGCAATTGCACCTTTGGAGGGTGTGACATTTGAGGAGAATTTGACTTATGAAGAGGTACCGGTTGAAATTTTTGATAGGAAAGTGAAGCGGCTTCACAACAAGGAGGTGGCTTCAGTTAGGGTGCTTTGGAGGAACAAACAAGTGGAGGTGCTACATGGGAAGCGAAGGCGGACATGATGGAGCGATACCCCTATCATTTCCAATCTACTCAAGCCTAATGTACTAGGTTCTATCCTTTCTAATGGTCCTAACTCTTTAAATTCTTGAGTCTCATGACATTACATGCATACATGAGCACAAAAATTATTTGAATGATGTTTTGACGTGAATTTTTATGGCTTTGAAAATAATGTATGTTTCATTATAAGTTATGACGAGAATATTTCTTGCTTGATTGATTTTCTTAAGTTGTGGTCTAGCTCATTCGATGTCGAATATTTCCAAAGTGGAGATGATGTAATAACCTAAATTTTTTTAACTTCGTACTAGTAGATCATGATCCGTTTGAACTTGTTATGGCTGTGTAGTGATGATCATGAGTTCTATTTAAGTGGTCGTATTCAAGGGAATCGTGTTGGGAGAGTTTTGTATGAAGCCGTGTAGGAGGACTAATTTTGAATGGCTATATATCTTGGTACGAGATGAACTGTATGGACTATGACCTATCAAAATGAAGCTCTTTGAGTTATCTTTGCAACACAATAGGTTTTAATCAAATCGATGTTCGTATGTGGAAGTTATGGCCATTTTGGTGGAACTATCCATGGATTAAGTGTTCTGGAAAGGGAGGGCCAAAGTTGGCTAAGGCAGGGCCATACGGGAGGGGCCACGAGCCATGAGGAAGGCTCACGACCCATGAGAGGCATCCGTTGGTTGTTCTAAAAAGTGGGCTAGGTGAAGGATCAAGTCCGGAAACAAGTAAGGCTCCATGTACCACCTCACGGTCCGTGTGATGCCTCACAGTCCGTGTGATGCCTCACGGTCCGTGAAGGCCTTCGTGGAGTGGTCCAGAGACTGCCCAGACCCCAGGGACAGGACTCCAGACTAAGTAAGGCTCCATGGACCAGTGTACGATCCGTGTACAGCTTCAAGGATCGTGAGTGTTGTCGTGGGGTGATTTAGAAAGTTTTCCATGATTTCAAGCCAAGACGTGAACCAAGTCAAGCCACACGGTAGGGTTCATGGTCCGTGAGCCACTACACGGACCATGTGGATGCTTCCGTCAGCGACTGCTTCCGTTATCTTCTTCATTTTATTAATGGTTAAATGGTAATTTTAATTATTCCTAGGGCCATTTTAGCCTTTCTAAACTCTACTAAAAACCCTAAATTGAACCCTAATTCATTTTAATTCATTCAAGCTCTCAATTCATCTCCCAAATTCTCTTAATTTTCTCTCATCCACCATTGAAGACCAAGCTTGAAATTGGGAGAAATTCAAGTCTTCATCAGAATCTTCTCAATCTTCTTGTTAAATTTAAGGTATGTGGGTTTCATTCACGGTTTTTCTTTCAACCATGAAGACCCAAAATCTTTTTCTCAAATTTTGATAAATTATGATTTTTCTTAAAATGGGTCTTTTGAATCAAGAATGATTTACTGCAATTGAAGTGTGGACTACTCTTATTAAATGATTTCAAGATGATTTAAGTCCTAATTGATGAATTACTTTGATTCAAAATGGTACACATATGCATGTCCCCTTACTATTTAATTTATGCATGGGTAATGCTAAATTGAGGTTTAATTGTTGATTTAACTTCGAATTTCTTATGGGTTTTTCTTGATTTGGATTTAATTTATGAATTCTAATTACCCATGCTATTCTTATCATCAATCATGGCATTTGCATGCATGAACATGGATTTTCAAGAAGGATATGATGTGGGCCGAGTCCTAAATATGTTTATGACTATGATTTTGAACAAGTATGGGTTATGACAAGAATGTGATCACATAATGTCTATGATATGGCTCTTTGAGTAACCATGGGTGTTTACACCAATATGATATTATATGATATGACAAGTAAGGAGCTACTCTTATGCATGAAGTTTGACATGAAAGTGTATTTGTCTTTTTAGCCTAATGAAGCATGATTATGAAAGATGTTTGACTTTTTAGTCACGTATGCATGAAAGTAATTTATGTTGTCTTAACCGATAGGAAATGAATTTACTTTGTTATTCTATTAACAATAACCCAAAATGGAGTCAAAATAATATTTAGTCCTAGGAAAACCGACCACTAAATCCTGTTCACCTCTTCCCACTTTCAAATAGGGATCTTAATGTCTTGGTCTAGGCCATTTGGCCTTTGATGTTCTGCTTTAACTTTTTTGCAATTATGGCATTCGACTACAAATTTTGCAATGTCCATCTTCAAACCACACCACCAATATACTTCTCTTAAATCACTATATATCTTTGTAGTACCAGGATGAATAGTATAGGATTAACTATGGGCCTCTCTCAAAATCAAGTCCCTCCACCCATCAATATTTAGAACACATAACCTACCTTGATGTCTAAGGAAACCATCTCCCCTTTGGGAGAAAACCTCTACCTTGCAATCTGCAACCACAATTATAGGTAAAGTGTTATTATTACCAATAAAAGTATACCTTAAGTGTTGCGGCATTTCTTTGAGCTCCACTGTTGGAGGCTCTTCAACAGAAGGCTTAGCGGGTGGCAATGGTCTATTCTATAAATCTAGATCCAACTTTCTTGGCACGTAGGGTTTGGTTCCCCTGCCTTGCAATGCTTGCACTGTACCCTTATAGTCAGTCACACTGTCATCGAGAAATTTTATGATTACCGCAGCCAGCTCATCTATACTCAGTTCTTCTTCAACTGGAACCTCAAAAAAGTAGGTCTCCTCTACATCTATGACCGACATCACCGACATCTCTCTGGGCCGCTTCATAGATGCATAGACACTGAATTTGACCTCTTCTGAGTTCAATCTGATGGTCAACTCTCCACGTTCCACGTCCACCAATGCTCTGCCAGTAGCTAAGAATGGTCTCCCAAGGATGATGGGAACCTCAAAGTCGACCTGTCAATCTAGAATAACAAAATCTGCAGGGAACATGAACCTGCCCACCTTTACCAACACGTCGCATAGAATTCCCACAGACCTCTTAACTGACCTGTCTTTCTTGAGTAGCTGCATAGTCGTGGGTGTGGGGGCTCCTAAGCCCAACTGTCTGTATACTGCTAGCGGCATCAGGTTTATTCTAGCACCCAAATCGCAGAGAGCCCGTGCAAAATCAAAAGCTCCTATTGTGCATGGAATAGTGAACGCCCCAGGATCCTCCTTTTTCTCAACTAATGATTTTGTAGCGATGGCACTACAGTGGTGGAGGGTCCCTATCGACTTGGATGTGTTAGTCTGCTTCTTGGTTACTAAGTCTTTCATGAACTTAGCATATCCCCGCATCTGTTCTAGTGCTTTCACTAAAGGTATATTGACAGAACACTCTTTTAATATTTCTAAAAATTTCTAAAACTTGCCGTTGTCTGCATTTTTCTTCAACCTCTATGGAAATGGTGGTGGTGGCATAGGAACAACTGGCAAAGGTGTTGGCTCTGGTTTGTCAGACCCACTTGGTTCCTGAACACACTCAGCATCATTAGGTATCAAGGTTGCTTCCTCCTCTATCTCATCAATCTGGTGCACATTGGTGTTAGCCGTATTACTATTCTCCTGAACTGCCCTATCATCTCTGGCTAGTATTGGGTTAGGGAGTACCTTCCCACTTTTTGTTGTCACAACCATGTAGTGACCATCATTTTTGGGGTTCTGGATGGTATCACTAGGAAGAACCCCAACCTTTCTTTGATTTAGTGACGCTGACAGTTGTCCCATTTGCTGCTCTAGTTGCTTAATTGAAGTAGAGTGAGAATCCACTAACTGGCGAATATTAAACATTTCACCATGCATGTCCCTCACCCCACATTCGGTAGCTTCTACCTTGTCAAGCACTTTAGCCATCATCTCTTCCAGCTTTGAGGGGCCACTCCCATTATTCAGGCGTTCTCTATTCATAGGAGGTACGTATGCGGCTAGCCGATCGTTTCTATAGTTGTCCCTATTCTGCCAATTGCCAGTATCTCTCGCCACGGACTGCTCATAGTAATTTTCTTATCCAAAGTTCCGACCCTAATTTCTGGAGTTGAATGTCTAGAAACCCCCTGACTATTCAACAACTTAGCCTCTTCATCATACTCGAACCCCGCATCATCATACCTGGGTGCCATATCTACTGCTTTGACTTTCTCTAGACCCCCACCCAATAACTTCTTTGTCAGCAAATCCATATGGGTTTGCATGTGGACCATGTCTTGATCTCGTACCTCTTCTTTCTTGCGCTGTTCTGTACTCATCCCAACAAGGAACCCTAAACACTTGCCATCTCTCGTATACCAGGCCCTGCTGTTTTTAGCTGTTTGATCCAAAATGCCTATAATATTAGGAAAGGTTATGGCCATATACAAACCTCCACAAGCTGCATCAACAATCGGCTTAGTAACAAAGTTGCATGACTTGTAGAAGACATCCTTAAGATGCTCATCTGTGAGGTTATGGTTCGGGCATTGCTTAATCTTTTACCTGAACCGCTCCCAAGTCTTATATAATGCCTCTGTTGGTAACTGCCTGTGCAACCCAATCTCATCCTTCAATTTTAGCTTTGCAGACGCTGGAATAATCTCTCTAAAAAAGCCTCCTTCAATTCACCCCATGTATGAATAGAGTCATATGGGAGTTCATTCAGCCACTTTGTTGCCTCCCCAGACTGAGAAAACGGAAATAACCTCAATCTGATAGCCTGTTGATTAACTCCTGGAATTTCAGATGGCTGACATGTGGAGACAAAATTCATAAGATGCTAGTTGGCATCTTCATATGGTTTCCCTGTGAACAAAGCCTTCAACGAAAGCATCTACAGCATCGTGTTGGTTATCGTGAACATCACCCCAACGGGTAGTAGAAGCAAGACAATTGCTCCAGTACTTCAGCGCCATTTTCCTCATCATCATATTGTGCGAGGCTACTGCGGGGCAGGTGGCTGCAGAGGCGTAGGTGGTCTAACCCCTATGTGATGTTGAGGGGGGACCACCTATTGGACTCTCTCTCCATCAAAATCATGAATACCCATCCCCTCGTTGCCTCGATTCTCCATATTTAGGTCCAACTCATGCCGCCTCTGAGCTTCACGCTCCTATGCCTTCGTTCTTCGGATGGATCTCTATAGCTCTAGGTCGTAGGCGATTAGTTGTTCACTTTTACTGTGGGTGGCGGGCATGCACTATCTGTCTCCTGTAGTACTAACAAATAAAACAGAAAGTAAAATCAGGAAATAGAATTACACTGAAATTAGCACTAATAGACTATATCTTTGCCGTATTTCTCGGCAAAGACGCCAAAATTTGATACGCCTAAACTCACACCTCAAACGAAGTGTAAATAGGTTGTTAACCAAATATAGAACCCAACAAGAGTTGGGGTCGATCCTACAGGGAATGCGTGAAAATAAAGCTACTAGCACATGTCTCACGTGTAATTACTATTTCCGAAATAACAATGCATAATAAAAAAAGGAGTTTTGCAATAATATATAAAAACTAATTATAAAACTTATTCTACTGATTAACTCTCTAAGATGACTACTGGGATTCAACAATGTCTTGCTAGACTAGGATTTTGGTCCCCATGACACCAATTCCAATATTCAAACTTAGGGCTTTTACGATAGTGATCACATATACAGAGTAAGCAAACAGTTAACACCTAATTCACCTTCCAGTCCCTCTTAGATGTATATCATTCCTCACCTTCCAGTATCAGAATGTTTTACTCATTTTACCCTTGCTTTAAACCCCAAGATACTCTTACCTATCGGTCTCGAGCACTTAGACTAGGTTAACAACCCCAGATTCTGCCATAGGACTCTTTTCCTAATCACTACATCCCTCTCGGGCATGCAGTGAATATAGGGTTACCCTAACGTATCGACTCATTAAGGTTTAGGTTAAATTAAAGACATCCTATGGTGCATATGACGACCATTCTCGATGTTTGCCCTAAATTTGCCTATCTTCTTTAGTTATCATGGTTCCTACAACCCTAGTTGTGGGTTTAGCCTAGAATGATTGAAGAATTCGAATTACAATGAGATAAACAAATCATGATTAATACTTACGATTGAATATGCAGTGGATTTATGGCTTACAATCACAACCGAATGGATGGAAAGTCACAAAACTTGGTAAAACTAGCTTAAACAATGAAAATCTCTCAAGTATCTCGTGTCCAGCAATCAACCAATATCAAAACGACCAAATATATATATATATATATATATATGACCTAAAACCGAATCCAAATTGAAATAGGAAATCTGGGCATCGGCATGAATGACGACAACTACACGGACCGTGTGCAACTGAACGGTCCGTGCAGACGTCTGTGAGACTTCACTTGGAAATATTTCTTGCACCATTTCAGCCAAACTTTCTGCCTCTCACCACGGACGAGGTGACGAACCGTGTACAGCCACACGGTCCGTAACAGGTACCGTGTGATCTCACTTGGAAGTGTTTTTTGGTTCACTTACGATTGGACTCTCTGCCTCTCTGCCTCTCTCCACGGTCAACTACACGGCCCGTGAAGAGGTACACAGACCGTTAAGCCTCCCGTGAAGAGACACTTGGCTCTTTTCAGATTGGCTTAACATTTCCAGCTCACTGTCACCCTTCACGAACCACCTTACAACCCGTGTAAGCTCACACGGCCCATGAAGGTGCCCGTGTGAGGCTGACACTGCTATTTTTCGCGTTTGTTGCTTCCTTTCTACTTGTATCCATGCCTCAACCTAATTTCCTAAAAATAACACTAAACGCGATATTAAACACACAAATTTTCTTGAGAACTTTAAAAAATTCTAAGTAAAAAATGTTATCAGAGTTACATTTTCGCGACTCATCAATAATCATAAAGAAATATTAATTTAAGTAAAACCAAGGAATCCTCCATCAAGTTCATAACCAAAAATTCCATAAGTAAGGAAAAATCACAATTAGTCATGAAATCATGAAAATTACTAGCTATTCATGTATATGAATAGTAGGATTTATCAATTTAAAAGATAATTTAAGGAACCCATATTTTAATTTTCATAACCCCCAAATTGGCTTGTAAGGAAACCTCAAATAAATTCATGAATTTCAAGTAAAGCGACTTAGTTTATAGTTTTTTTATGCATATAGGTAGTATAATCCACCAATTTAGAACCAAATTTAGGAAACCCATCAAATATCTCTAAAACACTAACTTTCATAATACAGGAATTGAAGACATAACATTTTTCCCATAAAATTAAATATTATTTCATAATAATATAGGCTAACTAACATCAATGGATTCATTACATAAGCATTTGGAATCATAATATGAAAACCCATAAAGAATTGCATACTTGGAATTGAGTAATAGGGTAAAAAATACTTTGAGTCTCCAGGGGTGAAAGGACCACATGGATGAAACTCACATACCTTGGTAGAAATTCTACGGAAGAACCTTGATTTGAGAAGAATAACTTGAAACCTTAGGTTGGCCATCTCTTGAACTTGAGGAAGAGGGAACTAGAGAGAGTTAAAATATTTTGGTGTGAATGATTTTTGAATGAAGGGTAAAAGGGTAGTATAGGTACATTTTGGAATCAAATAGGCTTAAACAACATAGTTTAGCAAGAAAATGAACGAAAATTTCCCCAAAACCCCCTCATTAAAATGGCTGGACCAAACTACAAATGCTTATTTACAGGTCGTAAAAAGAAGTATAACTCATACTGTCGTTCATAGATCAAGATCTAGACACCATTATTTTTTATCTTAAAATCACGAACCATCCTATGATCCGTAGAATGGATCACGAGCCATAAAAATCCATCATAATTCCCTTCCATAGTAAACCAAAATTTCCAATCTCTAAGACCCCAATTACGATCACACATTACGACCCGTAAACAATAACACGACCCATAATCCTTTATGTATTTCCTTTTAAGACTTCAATTTTCTCCAAGACCAAATTTACGAGGCCTTTGTACGGTCTGTGAACTAAATCATGACCCGTAATTTGGACTTATAATTTCAATCCAATAGCCAAATTTCTAGATTTTTGCCTTAGTCTCAACTTCAAACCTATGGGGGTTACAATATCCCCCTCCCCCGAGAACATTTGTCCCCGAATGTGAATCAAGCTAGCACGACAAGAGGGAGGTAAATATATAACAACCTATCAGGAATGTAATACGCAAGCCAAACATCATTTTCATACAAAGTTTTAAATCATTAACATCAACACTATTTTAAATGCATACATAACATATTTTCATGGTTGCACATAAAATTCTAATCAAAACCAACTTAATGAATATGCATGTACAATGAATAGCAAGGTAAGGCTAAAATAAATGATGTATGGAGATGAAAATTAAGACTATCATTTTACCAATGCTTCAACATATCCACTTGCAACCAAACATCAACTATAACACCACCATTATCATTTTCAAAGAAACATATACATATCTGCTATATGATTTTGATAACGCTCAACACACACCTCTACTTGGAGGTTTAAATAGTTGTAATTAAGTATTTAACCTAACAATGGTTAAGATCATTCCCACGAGGAATATGGTAGACTCCAGATTAGCACAACTTATAAATTGAATCGATTAACCCTATTATCTCCCAGAAGACAAGAAAATACAAGAGGGGGGGGGGGGGGGGTTTGCAAGTAAAAGTAAATTCTAAACTAAAAATACACGTATTTGTGATCAAGAAAAAAATAGACTAGGGTTATGTGTTCCCCATGACTCCCAAACTAAGTGCTCTTGGATACTTGCAACTCTTTGCTGGTGTATAGGTGCAGGACCATAAGCTATGTTCTCCTCAACCCTCGATCTGGTGTATAGGTGAATTTCATCACATTACTTGATTTGTCTTTGTGATGTCACTTTACTAACCCTTACTCTATCCCAATACAATCTTACTTATTTTAGTTAGATTTATTAGTTGAGAGAAATCTATCAACTTCTGTTAATTAACTCTTTTCCTATTACTCACTTCCTTGATCCGACAAGTGATACTAAGCTAGTTATAACATTGGCCACCATTAAAATCACTTAAAACGAAGAGGATTAATTAATACAATCTAACACCATCCAAGAATTTGCAAGTTATCATATTTTATCTTAGCTCGTCATGGTTTCCACAACCCTAGTTGTGGATTTAGCCACTCATGCTTGGAGTGTTTTAAGAAATTATGCAAGAAGATATAATTAAAGTACTTACACACAAGAATAGATGAACACAAATCCAAACTTCTCAAGATAATTGCAAACTTGAACCAAAAGATTGTAATAAAATCATAAAAACAATGTTCACAACCTCTCTATTGCTACTGTTCTATCACTGTCTCTTACTGTATATCTCATAAACAACCTAAAACCCTATTTATATTACTTAAAATACAAAGCCAAAATGAAATAGGACAACTATGTTAGTATCATTTACGAGCAACTTTAATGGCTCATGTAATAGTTCATGGCTAGTGGATCGTGGTCTTGTCGAATATAGTTGCATCCGACAAGAACCTTTCACAAAACCATTCCACGGGCTGTGTAGGATTTCACGACCCGTGAAGGGTTTCATCTAAGCCACTTTCAGCAACTCTTCAATCTTTGATCTTTATTTCACGACCACACTCTACAACTCGTACTATGGTCTATGACTCGTAGTCCTCTCTCGTAGAGTATGACTTAATTTTCACCTTTGTATTGGAACATCAAAAGAAACCTCCTCTATGACTCGTTGAATGATCCACGATCCGTAGAGGGTCTCGTAAACTACCAAACACTCTGCAATTCTACACTTCAAGCCTAATTTCAAGCCGACACTGAAGTTTTTTAAAATAAACATAAACATACATCAAATCTACTAACATCTCCTTGAGAACGCACAAAATCCCAAGTTTTAAGTATTAAAAGTGTTGTAGTTTTGTAGCACATCAATACCCAACAAAGTATTTCAAGCTCTTTCTTTTCCCTTCCTAGCAGCCATCGGGCAATCCCTCCTTTTGTGTCCCAACTAACCACACTCAAAATAACCTTCTTGTCCCCTCAAAAACTCCCCTAAGTGCATTCTACCACACTTGTCATAAGTAGGATAGGGGTTTCTTACCCTCTTGCTCCTAGGATCCAAGGTCCTAGTAGATGATGATCTACCCTCATCAAAATAGGTCCTCTTTGACTCTCTTGAAAACTTTCTCATGTTTTCATATTCAATTTGTTCTATATAAGTCATAAGTCTCGAAATATCCATTTCCTTTACTTACATGGCAGTGCAAAACTCTCAAACAAGCAAATATGATAACTACAACATGAATTTGCTCATTCTAGCACGGGGGTCGACAACCAACAATGGGGCATATTTAGAGAGTTAGGTGAACTTAAGGGAATAATCCCTCACACTCATATTCCCTTGCTTAAGGTTGATAAATTCTTGCATCATAGCTTCCCTCAACACCAAGGGAATGAAAAAAATCTAGGAATGCATCTTTTAACTCTCCCCAAGAAATAGGATCTTAATATTCATTCCTCTCACTTTTCTATTTAGTGTGCCATATTTGAGCCACCCTTTTTGATTGGAAGGTCACCAACTTAACCTTCTCCTACGAAGTCATTCCCATAATGGCTAACACCTTGTGCACTTCACCTACAAACTCTTGAGCATCCTCCTAAACTTTTGATCTATATAACTCGAGAGGGTTCATCCTAGAAAAGTCCCTTACTCTTGAAGCTAGAGTGGGAGAATTTGAAACATAGGCTCCTTAGTTGGCTTGATTAGCCACAATTTGCTCCCACATAGTAAAAGCAACTCGAAATTCCATATGAATCACTTTCTCATCTTGAGGGGCTTTGGGTATTCTTCTTGGAAGCATTATCTAGAAAAGTGCAAAGGATAATCCATTAGATATGGGAGCCTTAGTAAAACACTAAAGCATGACATAAATCATGAAATAAGTGAAACAATTTCTAAACGCCTTATATCCTCTTATTCATAGATATGACACGCCTCATACCCATGAGTAAGACTCTATTCAATGTGATATGTTGGGCTCTGAGGACAATTCCAAAACCTCGAGAACTGATACCAAGATTGTCATGACCTGGAACTAGGGACTAATTGTAATACGGTGAATGAGGAACCCAAAGGTACCTCAAACAAGCCTCTTAGCATTCATAAAGTATATCTTAGGTAATGACATAAAAATAAGATGGAAAACCAAGGGAAGTGGGGCTAAGGACCACAATATAAAATAATAATGAGAAATAAAATCTAGATACAACTATAACATGTATCCAACAATACTTCTAATATATACTTGGCAGGGCTAAGTCATGTTAAAGCTCACACTCAAATATAGTCATTGTAAAATAAATTGTAAAACTAAAAACTAAAATATTTTAATACATCAATCTAGAAAGAAAACTAGGATGTCATCCTCAAACTAGAGGACTCACCAACTCTCATCTTCAACAATACAAAGCTAGCCACGTAGAGGATATCAAGGAGTGTCAATCTCTACATGGTTAAATTATTTAGGCATAGAGTATGCATCAGTACTTTGAAGGTACTGGTATGTAGGGATGCAATGCATGACATGGAAATAATTATGAAATACTTCATGCTAAGTCTCATGTTAAAATCATATTTTTGCAAGGGAATCGGTAAGTCAGAATCGAGCCAAAATCATTTAAACATCAAAAGGAAACTTTAGAAAGAACTTAATAGGGTATATAGATATACATAGTTGTGAAATAAGGAAAACATATAAAGTTGGGACATGCATGAATTGTAGAGTCTATGAGGAACATCTTATAAGCATGAGTAGGGCATACATACATGTGATCATTTGATACATTACCTTATCCATAGAACATGAGATAATGCATACGAGAAATAAAGAACGTACCTTCACTTAAATGCATGATAAAACACATAAAATTAGATTAGTGAGAAAACATATATTGTTATGTACAATAAAAATAGTAATATCCTTGGGTGAACAATATATCACTTTAGATGAAAGACCATGTTATTATAAAAGAAACATTAGTAATCATAATGGAGACCACCTTACATACTTGAAGATATAGTCATATACCTTTAGGAGAAATACCATTTGGGAGTAACAAGGAACCATAACTTATGTGAGAGTAACCTTTAACCGACATAAATCTTGTGAGCTAAACCATGGAGTCCCAATGTTTCCCCTACACTAGAAGAAAAGGAGAGATCACTTGTCAAGGTGACCTCCTCAGATTCCTAAGTGGATCCATTAAAGCTAACTATTGAGCAATCCTCTACTAACGGGTAGCCTATAAATCAACCTCTACTAGAGGATGACTCCTATTTCTGGTGGCATGTAGTTATGGAACAATGGGATTCTACTAATGGTCTCATGCCCTAGCTAATGGGAATAGTCATAAACATGAATCATAGAGTCATCTAATATGGAGAGGCATTCTACTAACCCATCCCATAAGCATTTAGAATATCAATCATCATCATAAGGATAGCCCGTAAGTCTTTTCTATGCCTCTATAATGGGCTATCATCATCTAATAATCGTAGTTAGGTGAGAAAACTCATATTTTATTTATTCATTTATTCTTTACTTCAATAACATTTTAGGAGCATGTCATATCATGGGATATTTCATAATGCCATACAATAATACTAGTAAATTTAGCTTTAAGATCTTGAGACCTGAAGGAAGTATGCATACTCATGTACATCCATGACAAACAACAATACTTGAGGTAACCCATAAACCAATTCACAAACCCATTACTTGAAGTCAATAAGATGCATGAGTCAATACACCAATCAATAAAATTCGTGTGATTTAGACTTGATTAATATACAATAATAATAAAGAAAGCATGAATTTAAGTAAAATCAAGCAACCCTACATCAACTTCATAACTCAAAATTTCATAAGTAAGAAAAAATCACAATTAGTAATTACTAGCTATTCATGTATAACAGTAGTAGGGTTCATCAACTTAAAAGATAATTTAAGGAACCCATATCATAATCTTCATAACCCATAAATTGGCTTGTAAGGGGACCTCAAATAAATTCATGAATTTCAAGTAAAATAATTTAGTTTATAGTTTTTCATGCATATAGGTAGTAGAATCTACACATTTAGAACCAAATTTAGGAAACCCATCAAATATCTCTAAAACTCTAACTTCCATAATATAGAAATTCAAGACATAACATCCTTCCCATGAAATTAAAAATTGTTTCATAATAATATAGTCTAACTAACATCAATGAATTCATAACATAAGCATTTGGGATCATAATGAGAACTCATGAAGAATTGCATACATGGAATTAAGAAATGGAGTAGAAAATACTTTGGGTTTCAATGGGTTAAAGGATCCCATGGATGAAATCCACATTCCTTGGTGGAAATTCTATTGAATAACCTTGATTTGAGAAGAGAAACTTTAAAACCCTATGTTGGTCTTCTCTTGAACTTGAGGAAGAGGGAATTTGAGATAGTTAAAATATTTTGGGGCGAATGATTTCTGAATGAAGGTTAAAGAGGTAGTATAGGTACATTTTAGGATCACATATGTATTAACAACATAGTTTGGGAAGAAAATGAATGGAAACTTATCAAAAGGCACTTTATTAAATTGGTCAAATCAAAGTATGAATGCTCATTTACAGGCATAAAAGGAAGCATGACATGTACTCTCGTTCATAAACCAAGATCTAGAAACTATTATTTCATGTTCCAAAATCATGAACCATCATACGATTTGTAGAATGGATCACAATTCATAGAAACCCATTTTAGTTCCTCTATACTTAACGAAAATTCCAATCTCTAGGACCCCAATTACGATCACACACTACGACTCCTAAATATTAACATGACCCATACTACTTTCCAGATTTCCTTTCTAGACTTAAATTTCTTTCCAAGACCAAATCCCTAATCCTTGAGGCCTTTGTATGGTCCATGAACTAAACCATGACCCATACTTTGGCTTTGTGGTTTCAATCTAGTAGCTAAATGTTTTATTTTTACCGTAGTCTCAATTTCAAACTTATGAGGTGTTACATACAAACTTAGTACATTCCACATACTAATACATACTTCATTTTATACATTATCTAACCATGTAGGGATGGATGATGAGACTACTCATCCTATTCGTGGCTAGACTTTGGATTGTGCCTTGAAGATTGTAGGTGAGTTCCCATGCTTCGAGGACAAACCTTGTTCATGTTATCCTTTCATGGTGAGACTTTATGATTACATTGTTATTCTATCTTGAGGGTAAGCTAGTATCATGTTTTAGACTCCTCCAAGATCCTATGATGTAAAGGCATTTTTTAGACTACAGATGTTGTAATTCTTCTAAGGGAAACTATGACTTTGATATTGACATGTTCTTCTTTCTTACTCTCTTATGAATTATTTACTTTACCTTATGTTTGCTTATAACATGATCATGATGCTTGGATGGGATGCCTTCATGTAACGACCCGAATATTTGTGAACTTTGTAATGGTTGGTCAAGGATAGTGTTAAACTGGTCGTGGTGAAAGTTTGGTAGCCATGGGTTGAATTTAAGTGGACAGATTCAAAACGGACCTTTGGGTGAGATTGTGAAGCCGGTTGGGCAGTATACTTTGAAAGATCATAACCTTTGCTACGGGATGAACTGTCTACGCTACTACATATCACATTTAATCTCTTTGAGTTATCTTCTCAACGCAACTGGTTTCACTCAATTCGGAGTTCGTATGTGAAAGTTATGGACAAAATAGTGAGACTGCCCGTAATTGAAAGGACGCTGGAAACAAGGTTCTGGAAATGGGCTAAGGGCTCGGCCACGGACCGTGTGATGGTACACAGTCCATGGAGGTACTTGTGAGGTGATCCAGTGACCTCCTGGTAGTCAGGGTCCCAGCCAAGGACCAAGTCTAGGCCCACAGACCACCCCACAGTCGGTGAGACACTTCACGGCTCCTGAGGGGTCCCGTGAAGTGGGGCAGAAACTTGGAAAGGTTTTGGGGCTGGACTCCGTACCAAGTGTGGCTCTACGTACCAGTATATGGTCCGTGTGCAGCCACATGATCTGTGAGTCCCTCCGTGAAGTGTTCCGGAAAGTCCCCCAAGAGTTCGAATCAGAATCGAAATCAAGTGGAGCCACACGAAAAGGTACACGGTCCGTGTACCTGTAGACGGCCCATGGGTGCCTTTCATGTGGAACTGTGTTTCAGTGATTAGTCCACTTCATTAAAGGTAATTTTGTAAATTGGCTTAATCCTATGAATCTTTTAACCTCCCTAAAGTCTCCAAAACTCCTAAATTCAAACCCTAATCCTATTCACTCATCAAAACACTCTTCAATTCTCTCTAAAATTTATTGAATTCCATTGACCTCCATTGTTTAAAGCTTGAAGAAATTTGGGAAAGATCATCTTGCTTGTTAAATTCTTCAATTCTTGTGGTTAATCTCTAGGTATGCGAGTTTGATTCATGGATTTCTTTTCATCCATGAAGACCCAAGAGCTCTACTCCTTAATTAATGATTTTAGGTTTCTTCAAGTTATGAGTTCTTCTAATTTGATAAGCTTCATTGTATTGGATTGTGGGATGTAGAAATTAGGTGAATTAATGATGATTTAATTTTGAATTTATTGAATTCCATGGAAATTCTTGAAAGATCAATGTGCATGTCCCTTAATGGTTTAATTATGCATGGGTAAATTGCATTGTGTTTTG